>PVIA01000098.1:0-171532 GCA_004024845.1 Tonatia bakeri
GACTAAGAAACACATACATACAGAAGAATTAAGGGACCTGCATGGGCTGAACCACAAAGCAAACCCTGGGTCCCCTTCCCCATTTATCAGACAAAATTAAAAGTTTGAGGCAAGTAACTCTGATACTTGCTATTCTTACATAAAAATAAGAAAATGTAATAAAGCAGGTAACTAACACTTGTTGAGGACTTGTTAAGTGCCCAGTGATGTGTTAGGTGCATTCTGTGTATAAATTCACTTAATCCACACAACTGCATGATGACCAGTTTATGACAAGGCCCAATTTATCGACAAGGAAATTGAACAATTTAGTGACATGCCCACACCCGACAGCCTGACCCCAGAGACCTCACTTACACATCCACCACAGCATGCCCACTGGTAATAAGTGGAACACCATATCTACCACCTTGAACCAAACTCCCAGCAAATGGAAAAGTGACCCATTTATTAGTTAAAACATATTAACCACCATATTATCTTCTACTGAAAATATTTTCTTCCTCTTTCACTAATTTGTGACTTAAAATTGTGTTTCCCCTTTGTTTTAGAAATTTTTGTGATATAGTTTTCCGACTGTTCATAACATCATATGAAATATATTTTCCACTATAACCAACTAATTATCATATGTGCTTAGAAAACTGAAATTAAGGTACATGAAATAATGTTTCCATTGACTATAGGTAATGAAAGTAGATATTTTCTATTTTCCTTAACGCTGATTATATCCCACTAAATTGATTTCATGACCTATTAATGGATCATAATTTGAAGTTTACAAAACATTGCTACAGGAGATTAAAGGAAATTATGATTGCTCTAAGAAATTAACACTTTAATCATTATAATCAACCTTATTTATGCAACAGTTGATGCTAATTGGAATTTATGCCATTAAAAAATTATGATGTGTCAACTCTATTTTGTGAAGGCTTTAAATGCTCTCTGATTTTGACCCAGTTGATCTGTGAAGTATGTCAAGCATATACTTTTGCTGACTGTACCTTAGAGGCCAAGAGCATACTTATATCTGTTTCAAATTCTTTAATTTGTTAAATTATTCTTCCTATGTATTTTTAATTATGCCTGAGCATGTAATATTGTTTACACTTAATTTTTCTACAATCATACTTAGTTTTCAATTATCTAATGCATGAAGAATCTTTGTATAGTACAGTATTTATTCTCTCCATCATCTGAGAAAATTAAAAGTTAGAAAAGAGGGAAAGGAGAGAGATGTGAGACTAACCCCTAGCTGGTCCATATTTTCAGAACCTGTGGGGAGTAGAAGGCAGACAGACAGGGAACCAGGTAGTTGTGGGGAAAATACACCTTTGCTGTCTCCTGTTTCTGATCCCATAGGGTTTTATTTTCCTCTGGATCTGTTAGTATTAAAGGATACTGTTTATATGAGACTTACTGGGTATCTGTTCAAAAACGAAAAGAGCAAGACCATGAATGCTGTTACAAAAAGCTAAGAGGCCCTTAGTGTCTTCAAATGCTGGCCTGAGTAGCTTTGGAGAACAGGTGATATCACATTTGTCATTCACATTAAGGTAACCGCTCTCCAAGAGTGGTGGTCTGAGTCTGGAGCTACACCCTTCTCCACCTCTTCCGTTCTCCCCACCACCACCACCACACATCCGGGGGACCCAAGGAACTGGTACAGAGAAAACACAGGACATTGAATGTTCAGATAAAAAACCAATTTGGGGGATAAGCGAGGCCCAAATATTGCATGGGACATACTTATACTAAAAATATTGTTCATTATTTATCTGAAATTCAAACTTAACTGGGAGACCTGTGTTCCTCTTCGCTAACTCAGGCTACTAACCTACTCAGCAGAGGTCTGACTCCTTGAGAGGTTCTATGGGAAAAGTACTCAGGAATCTAGGAAGGTCACCTAGTTCCTCTGCCTGCCTCCATTCCTCAGCCAGGCCCTGTCTAAGTCATAGCAACCAGAGAAAGCTTCCACTGGAAAAGACCCCAGACTTATTTTAAACTATCCGATGCTTACCAACATGCTCTCCCAGGCACCTCATACTGTCTGTGTGTCTCATACAGCAGCATAAACCTCTCGCTCTAGGCTCAGTAATGCCAGATAACATCTGCTCATAGCAGAAGACAGTAAGTGATGCTTGATGCTTTCTACAGATAAAAGTACTCCCAATGTTCTCTTCATTTACTCTTATGCCCCTTGGAGGTCGAATCGTGTGGTGTACACTCTCATTACTGATATACATGCACTAGAGTGTAATAGGTGATGATCATTGTCCTCCCTAAATGAGAAACTTTTTCCTTTGGGTTTAATCTACATTGGTAAATAAGTTACCCGCAGCATGGGGAGAGGGTAAACTTTACTGCTTATTTTTTTCTGGAAAGCAATTTAAAAGAGCTAAAAGAGAGTGCAAACAATATGTTCCTAAACAAAGCTATCCAGGTCATCCAAAACAAGGAAAAGTCTGAGAAATAGTCACAGCCTAAGAAGAGATGCTGACTAAATGTAATGTGGCCTCTTAGATGGGATCCTTGAACAGAATAAGAAAAGTATTAGGTTAAATATTAAGAAAATCTGATAGAAAAGGAGAAAGCATCTTCTGTAATTAACTATAAAAGTCAAGTACATATATAGTCAAAGTACTATAACATGTACAGGCAATATTTAACATAAAGTATCTATATAAATCACATAAACATGATAATAGCTGATTACTATTGATCTAAAAAATAATTAGAAATACTGTTAGAGAATCTAAGCAAGAGATATATGAATGCAGAGTTAACAGAAAATAATTTGTAGGAAATTCAATTTCCCCATGGAATTAAAGTCATTTTAGAGAAAATTACCTAGTTTCTACTGTTTTATTTCACACATTTTAGTTCTCCAGACATAATTAATGCTAATCAATAATTAATAAACTAATTAATTACTTTTAGATTCTTAAGTAGGAGAAGACAATTTATTTTCAAGATATGCATTTGTAAGTCTGTTTAAACCTTAAAGAAAAAAGTTTGAAATAAAATTCAAATGCCAACCTGAAATGAATACAAAGTAATATTGAATATAAACTGTAATTGAAAAATAAAATATCAAATGCCAAAAAATAGCCAATATGTTCTATCTAACTTTAGAAAAATTTCAAGAATGCGACTGATTAGATTATATTATGCAAAACAATGAAAATCACTATGCTTACACCATTTTTCTTAAAATTATATCTTTTAAAAAACTAAACTTGAAGTAAAAGTGGATAAAATCTTTAAAAAAAAACAATATATTTTAATAATTTGAAACTACATCTGAATGCATGCCCCTTGAACTCTGTTAACTAAAAAATGCAATTGTTATCACAAACTAGTACTGACATCAGTATGCAATTAGTCTTGCTAAATAACTCATCTTATTTTTAAATGGCTTAATTAATCCCTAGCAAAATTAAATTTTGGAGTATATTCTAAATTAGTTTATGTCCAATAATTCTATGCACCAGATAGATCTCAAAGGCAACTAGCATCCTGGAATGTTTACTGAGAAGCCACCTTGCTTAAACTCTGATGACTGATGAATAGGTTTTTATACGAATTAATTATGACCCTACTTTGAAAATAAAAAAGTATTTCTAATTAGGTGTTGTCTTTCCTACACATCCTTCTTTCCTGTGTGTAGGCAGCTTAATACAGCACATGCATGACTGCTTTCTTTTTAATATCTTTATTTAGCCTGGAACTGCTTGGATAGCTTTATTAAGGCCAAAAAAGGAGACGTGCATGTTAATACCTTCATCACTAATGAGACACAAAGTTATCATACTAAGTAAATATTATACAAGTGGAATTAGATGAAATTTTGTCCAAAAGATATCTACAAAATCAAAAATATGTAGCATATTCACTTTATTTTATATTGAAAAGGGTATATGGTAAACCATGGGAAAATAGTGAAAATTTCAGTTGGAGATGGAACTCCTCTGGCAATTTTTACAATGTAGAATCTTTACTGAAGTAATTATGAAGTCCTTCTCTGCATGAGGCTACTTTTAGTTCTCCACGTGTCCTCTGACTTTTAAATCAGGCTCTTCCAAATGCACTTGGTTCCTGATGGTTCAGTTTATTCCTTTAGTCAAATCTTTAACTTCAGTGTCTCAGAGCAGATTGTCCTTCAGCAGTTATTCAGGTCTGGAAAACTCTCATTAATAAGTGATGGTCTGGCTGATGATGATCATAATGATGCCACCAAACCAGATATGAGGACAGGGCACCAGCACCATCTGTTTTACTCACCACCAGACACATACAAGGTCTATCCCAAAAATGTCCAGCATTGTTAGTGTAACAAGAATGATTTACACAACATCGACGTAACCTAGCAGCCAAGGAGAATGGGCTGGAATGCACGTGCATTACAATGACAATTTCACTGTGCTAGTCAGTGGGGGTGGTAGACTGGTAGACGCTGTTGAGGGAGCTGGTGTACTGGGTGGCGTCGCATTCACAATGACTGAGCAAGTAGAGAAACAAATCTGCATCCAATTTTTTTTATTGTTGTTCAACTACAGTTGTTTTCCTCCCACCACTCTACCCTGACCCACCTACCCCCACCTCCCACATTTAATCCTGCATCAAATTTTGGAGTAAGCTTGAACATCCCTTCATGGAAACTATTCAGATGATTCAGAGGGCCACAGCTATGGGCACCTGGTGATTAGCAGTTTCATCACAACAATATGCCCGCTCATGCATCATGTCTCATGCAGAGTTTTTTGGTAAAACATCAAGTCACGCTGGTGACTCGGCCCCCCTACAGCTTAGGTTTGGCGCCCTGTGACTTCTGGCTTTTCCCAAAACTAAAATCACCTTTGAAAGGGAAGAGATTTCAGACCATCAGCAGGATTCAGGACAATACAACAGGGCAGCTGATAGCAATTGGGAGAAGTTCCAAGATGCCTACTTTGAAGGGGACTAAGCCATCATTGTCCTATGTACAGCGTTTCTTATATCTGGTATCTCCTTCCATAAATGTCTCTATTTTTCATAGTACATGGCTGGATACCTCCTGGACACACCTCATATACATAGCACCTGGCATATAGTTGGTATTCAATAACTATTTATTGCACTGATGAATAAATGATCAAAAGCCTTCAGGATCCGTTTACATATACCTTTAAATCCTAGTGCTTTACTGGCTGTGGCATTAACCAGGCAGTTTAGTTAACCTCTGTAAGCCTCAGGCCCCTTCACTGGGCAAAGGGAAATCATACCTCTCTTGTACAATTGATGTAAGGGACACATGAGACAGTTAAAGTAAAAGAACTTTGAGGGAAAGCAATGTGTCTTCTCTATGATAAATACTTAACACGTAGTACTTTTATACCCATTCCTTTCTAAAATAGGCCTTAAAAATTCTTAAAGATCTGGCATGTCCCCCATGTCCAAAACCCATCAGAATCATATAATGTTAAATTTGAAAGGACCTATAAATTTAAAAACAACTAAAAAATAAATAAATTTCAAGGATACATGAAAGGATCCAAAACAGACCACAAAAGGGAGTTTATTCTTGAAAATATCTGAGAACTTGCTAAGATACCTTAAAATGAAATTAATTTTCTGGCAAGTTTATTTTCTTGCAAATCCAAGTAGATCTCAAAGTAATAACAGGGACCAAAGTAGATAGCAATTTTAGACATTTCTATTTGTCTCTAATAACAAAATGCAATAAAAACTTAAATCTCTTAATCTCTTCATCTATATAATGTCTTACAGTTCACAAAGCATTTTCACATAAATTTTAATCATTTTCTAATCTTTACAACTCCACGCAGTGGTTACCAGCTAATTTGTCTCTAAATTAGGACTTTCTTAGGCATGAGAGTGGGAAGTATTGATAATTAAGCCAGAACAACAGGAATAAACCAAGAATATCCAGGCAAGCTCAAAACTATTAATACCCTGGTTACAATCTACCTTCCAATTAGAAAGTTTCCAGACGAAAAGGATCATGTCTTCTTTGCCTTTATATCCCAACACGCAGAAAAACTTCTGACATGGAATTTTCATAAATACCCATTGATGGGAAGACATGGAGTCCTGGCCTAATCAACCACTAGCCAAAGTCAAAGTCACACAAACAACCCAGAAGTGAGCTGGGCCTCCTTACCCCTGAAATTTCATTAGTGTGGACTCTCAATCATCCACAAAATGCAGATCCTACATTAGCCCCAGGAGTTCCACAAATTCGCAAAATTCTTAAATTCTCCCTGTCATCCCTGCCTCCTGATTCATATGTGTTATTTCTGCTCCTCACTATAGAAGTCCAAATGTAAAACTCGACCTTCCACATTTCAAAACAAAAATAAGATTCATGTAACATAAAGAATTTAATGGACACAGTAGATTTTTCTAAAAACATAGGTAGGGCTGGAAGAGAGTTTATTTCTGAATAATGTAAACACTTCTCACCAAAGAGCAGGCATCTCCAATATTGATGTACTTTGGCTGTTTCATACAGTACCCTTTCTGCAGATCCTTCACCATGACTCCCCGTGTCACACTGTTCCACAGGCTTCTCCTCCCCCATCTTCTTCCAGAATTTGCTTCTTCCTCGTGCTTCTCCTTTAAGAGTAAAATGAAGTCTTCTTCTCCTTTCAAACACAGAGATTCATCTCTGGTCTCTGATATTTTGGCCCCAGCCCTGAAGGGCTCATCTGCAAGGTATCTGCAAAATACCTCTGCAAAATACCTTGCAGACAAAGACAGTCCCCTCTGGAAGCAGAATTCTGGTGCCAACTCATAGAAGAGAGTGATTTCTTCAGCTCCTTTCACATAGGTAGTAAGTATGAGAGTGGGGCTTGAGATTCAAGTTTGTCCTCAGAGAATGAGAGCATAATGTTCTTTGCTCCAAGGGCATAATCACTGGCAGGAAAGGTGCAACATGTGCATCCAAGTGTTTGCAAGGACCATGAACAAAAGGGACTTAGGCCATTCCTATTAGGGTTCCAAAGTCATGAACATGTCCCTAAGATTGTCTCACTGTAGAATTTTTAAGCCACTAGAGCTATGAAGACCTAGGCCATGCAATGCCTCTGCTGGTGTTTGGATGAAGGGAAACTGAAATTCAGGCCTGCAGAAGCCCAGGAGCAGTGTTCCTTCTCTGCACCATGCAGTTAGTTCTGCACAACAGATGTGGTCATTTCAGGCTCATTGTTACACAGAAGCTAAACACCCTTTCACTCTGCAGCTCGCTCATGCCTCAGGACTGGCACAATGCCAGTGTGCTCAGTTATCTACACTTTAAGCTAATTGCAAACTCAGAGCTTATGAGCAATTCTCAGCTGGTGACTCTCCAGTAGAGCTACGGAATCATGTTTTCTTCTTGACTACCTGAGAGCAATGAATCAGCTTCATTCATTAAATAAATCATTGTACCTTCTAAATTATATAATCATCCAGATTGACAGGGGCATGATTTGTGAAATGAATACTTTACATTCACAATACAAGTAAGAGTGATAAACAATAGTAAAACTAACATGTAACAGTAACAACTAATATGGCACTTACAGTTGGACAAGTATTAATTAATTTAACCCTCACAATACCAAAATGGGGCACGTACTCTCAGTATCACTCATTTTAGAATTTGGAAAAATGACGCACAGAGAAGCTAAGTATTGTGGTCAGAGTCACACAGGTAGAAATTGATGGTGTCTGGACCCAGGTTATCTGAGTCCAGAACCCTTGCTCTGCATCCTGAACACCTATGGCCAGGACCAGATATTAAAGACTGACCTTATTTTCACATGTTTTGGACAATCAATGATGACTAAACTTTCTTTAGTGCAAGAAAACATATAGATAGACTCCCAGGTATACATAGTTCACTGAAAAAAATAAATTTACTTATTCTACTGTGAATCTCTCTAAAGCAAGAATAAAAGGTTAGTTATTTAAAATCATTAAAGAAGAAACAATATTTTATGATCTTGCAAGCTGGAAGACTAAATATACTAGCCTTCCTTGCAGAGACATTAGAACCATATGACTAGAAGAGAAAAAACTGAACACTAAGCTGATATCAAGCTTACTTACACTCTAAAATGCTCAAAAGGCATTGAAATTTGGGCACCCAGGACCTCAAAAAAGGAGCAAAGGGAGGAAAACATAAAACAATTTGGTGAGTCTTTTTTAAGTAGCTAGAATGTCATATCTTTACCCCAAATCCCCAAACCCTCTCCAACCAAAAGGAAAGATTTGAGGACTGGGATATAGTATTGAAAAACAGGGTTGGGGGTGGGCCTTAATAAATTAATATATATGAGATGCTGAGACTCTAGCCCTTTTCCCCTACTTGGTTTCTAGCATGCTGGTGGCTGGAGTCTTTATCCTCCAGGCCAGAGATTGGAAGAGACTTTTCTGTGAAATGTGATGTTTCTATGAGAAAAAACCTGAAGATGCTACCATGACTGATTCCTCATCAAAGAATCCCAACCAGTTTATATTACAGTGAAGTTTACAGTTCATAATCTCTACTCATGCACTTAGGGCTTGCAATCAGCACTATAGTTTCCCACTCTTAAATATGAACAGATGACCAAGGGCAACCAGACATTCCAGGAAGCCCTCTAACATAGAGGATAGATAAGCAGAACCTTTGTAAGAAGAAGGAAATTTACCAAAATTATCATTAATATCCTCAGAGTATTTTTTTAAATACTCAGATCATTAAAAAATAACATCACTGTATATTTAGTTCAAGAACTACATAGACTTCTGGCCAAGAAAGGCATAGGTAGATATGCTTTGCTTCCTTGCACAACCAAAAGAAGGGTAACAACCAATTTAAAAACAAAACACAACCAGAACTGCCAGAAAACTGAATTGTATGGAAGTCTGTCTGACAACCAAGGAGTTAAAGAAGAAACATTCATCCAGACTGGTAGCATGGGCAGAGACAGGCAGCTAGGTGGAAAGGACACACAGCAAGGCAGCAGCTGGCAGTCCCACATTTGTGGATAAACCAGGAAGAACAATTAGGGATCGAGATAGACCATGCAACCCAGAGTTCCAGTGCAGGGAAGTAAAGCCTCAAAACCTCTGGCTATAAAATTCAGTGGGTGTTGTGGCAGCTGAAATACCCAGTCTCACAGGAGAATCCATTGGAGAGACACACAGGGTCCTAGAATGTACACAAACCCACCCAGGAATCAGTACCAGAAGGGCCCAATATGCTTGTGGGTAGCAAGGGAAGTGACTGAAATTATCAGATTATTAGGACCCACAGAGTGTCCAGCACAATACGTGAAAATAAACTCATATTAAGTCATGTTTTAATGATATTGCAGAATATGTGAGTCCAAAAGATATCTATATTCTAATTGCTTCCAATGAAAAATACAGGTCCTATGCTTTGCTGAACAAGGAGCCTAAATGTTTCAAACTTCTAACCAACAATGCAGGAAGTTATCATGCAATGCCCTAAAATTTTGAAGAACATTTATTTGCAATCTATTTCTACATTTAATCTAACAGTCACTTGTGAAGGTAGAATAAAGACATTATCAGACATCACTTGTCAATTCCCATGAACCACTTGTTTGGAAATTACTGGAGCATGTACTCCACCAAGATGAAAGCAGAAACAAAATGAAACAGGTAACATGGGAGATAGGAAACAGGAGTTCCCACACAGGCGGAGAGAGGTGTTGGAAATCCCTGGACGATGAGGAAGAGGCGCAAGGTGACAGTTCTGCACCAGGTGTGGAGGCAAAAGCAGGACCTCCCTAAGGCTTAAGTCTGTAACTGGTACAGTGTCACTTCTATTCTAAAGCAAGTCACAAGACCAACCCAGATTCAGTGTGGGAGGGACTACCCCAATAGTGTGAATATGGGGGCTATCTCCCTTGGAGGTTCTGTTCAGAGACCAGCCACCATCGAGAACCAAAATAATCAGCTACTAGAGATACGTAGCTACTTACGGGGAAAGAGGATTGGGATGATGAAACTTGTGATTTTTATAACAAATCTCTGTGCACGCACAACTTTAGTAAAAATAAAGTACAAAATGGTCCCTGGCTTATCAAGTTCTCAAAGAAAGAGACAATGAGTAAAAGAAAAAGAGAATGGAAATTAAGAAATCATCAGTGCAGTAATTTCTTGGGAGTCCCAGAACTCCCAATTATTTTTTTCTATAGAATCTGGCTAAAAATCACAATATAAAGAATGAAATTATTTTAATTACCCAGCTACATAAATGGATTCATATTTGTCATATCACAAACAAGCAGAATAATCCAATGGAACAGGTTTTTCTTTTATTCCCTCTGTCCTGTGTTGACAATGTTTCTCAGTTTTGCATATTGTGCAAACTACGGAAACACTTTGACAAGTTTGTCTAACACATCAATGGGAAACTTTTGTGAAGTGCTGGCTTTTTTATTGCAGAAAGGGTGCAATAAAAAGGACCCATCCATTTAGGTAGGTTGGCAAACACAAGGAAATAGCATGGTGCTTTACAATGTTATTAATCATAAGTCATCATTTTATTTGTCCTTTCATCTTGCATATATTATTAGGGCATGAGGAAATAGCAGTAGTATTTACCGCAGAAACCCTTAGCAAATATCATTACATAGACAACCTGACTTTGCAAGGTTTTTGTATCGTTTTAGTCCATAGAAGTCTAGTATCCTAGCTCTGAAAATGAAACTAAGAACAATTTTTTAAAGTGCGTGAGACCTCACACAGAACACTCAGACCCAAAAAATAAGAGAAGAGCAAAACAAAGCTTATTCCCCACCTCCTGCCACCCTGAGACACAGCAGTTAGGAAATGTAAGGACCTATGAGAGAGAGTCTAGCGGTCACCCCAGGCAGGATAGAGAACAAGAGGAGGAACAGCCTTCGGTCGCCTCTGACAGGCCAGGGAAGGTGCAGCAATCCTCCGAGCAGAGGGCAGCAGGTGCCACGCCCAGGAGCACTGTCCTGTTAGACCCCTGAGGAGGCACCCGATGCACTGTCCTAATTGAGTGCAGTTATGGCTCCTAAGAAAACACCCAGTGCCACTTGCCTGGGCTGCCCAGGCATAAACACACAATCAATCTTCCCTATTCATGTTCCTAGGAAACAGTCACACTCTTATTATCCAAACAGGGCATTTATATCCAAATTGAGACTTTCATCACAACAAATTTACCTCTTCTTGTTTATATCTTAGCACCTACAAGCTTCAGCTCACCTAGGGGAGTGTCTAAATAATTTTCTTAAAGCCCTGGCTGGTGTAGCTCAGTGGATTGAGTGCTGGCCTACAAACCAAAGGGTTGCTGGTTCAATTCCCAGTCAGGGCACATGCCTGGGTCGTGGGCCAGGTGCCCAGTTGGGGGTGCATGAGAGGCAACCACACATTGATGTTTTTTTCTCTCTCTTTCTCCTTCCTTTCCCTTCTCTCTAAGAAATAAATAAGTAAAATCTTTTTTAAAAAATTTAAATAAGCCCTGGCTAGTGTAGCTCAGTGGATTGAGTGCGGGCTGCGAACCAGGCATCGCAGGTTCGATTCCCAGTCAGGGCACATGCCTAGGTTGCAGGCCATGTCCCCCAGCAAACGTACATTGATGTTTCTCTCTCTCTCTCTCTCTCCCTCCCTTCTCTCTCTAAAAATAAATAAATAAAATCTTTAAAAAAATTTAAATAAAAAAAAACTTCAATAGAAGGTAGCATTTCATCAGTCAGGGGCTGGTGAAATGGACTTCATCCAAACAGGGATTCAGGAATAGAACCTAAAGGAGGACTCAGCAGAAGAAAACTACTTCCGATGCCCATTGGCAGTTCTGACATGTGTATAACTCCTGAGTGATTTAGGGACTGTCAGTACTTAATTCTGGGAATCACTGTTTCACTGTACAGGGAGTATTCCTTTTATGAAAATTCAGTGACACCTAATCATTCACATCGACCAGAGCAGAAACTGTAATAATAGTCTGGCTGGTAATTGTTCACCTTCCAGAATGTTTGCATAGTGGTGACATTATTAACCTGATAAATTTATTAAATTAGTATTATTAATCTGGTAAATTTATGGTCAAAAATATGTAAAACACTAAATATACTTGCACAGTACTTCAATTTAACAAAGCCATTTTTCCATCTATTATCCTATTTAACCTCCAAAGCAACCCCTGAAGGGTGGTGGTATTGATCTTGTTTTATACATGAAGAAACTAAATCTTGGAGAGGATAAGTAAATCCCCCAAGCCCCCACAGGTAGTAAGTGAGCTCAGTGCCCTTCTCTTCCACCCAAAGAAGTTGTTACAGCCCCTCCTCAGACTCACCGCACATCTGCCCTCCAGGAAAGGGCAACCTGACATGGGCCAGAGCTGAGCCAGGCAGCTGCCATCTGGCTGATATCTCATTTGGTTCTCCAGGAGGCCAGTGTGTATCATTCTTAATATCAGGGATAAATGACCTCTTAAGAGCTACAAAATCTCCAAAGACCTATATATGGTAGCAGTATATGCCATACTACACCATAGTATACCATAACATAAAAAGTATAAACAAAATGCTAAAAAGACACCAATGAAAGAGACTCCTGGGTTTAGGAGAAATGTTAATACACCTCCACATTTCAGAATGCCAAAGCCTATTATATCACATAAACGCCTACAGAGATACAAAATAAGTAATATGCCAATTATTTTTTCAGAGGAATTTAAACTTAAGAAGATGCCTTTTTAAAATCTTACTAATACTGGAAAACAAGGTCTCCAAAGAAACAGGATCTAAGAATGTCCAAACAGGGTTTATTCTGCCCACACAAGTGCCCGACATTTTATCCGATCAATAACTTCCTTAAAGCATATTTACAGACTTTACCTTCTGCATTGCATCATAGTTGAAGTGTATTTAGAAATTCCTAGTTAAGAATAAGAAATGCTGCCCTGGCTGGGTGGCTAAGTTGGTTGGAGTGTCACCCCATACGCACACCAGAAAGTGTTAGGCTCATTCCAGGCAGGGCAAGTGGCTGAGTTGCAGGGTCATCCCCAGACAGGGCATGCATGGGGGTAACCGATCTCTCTCTCCCTCAGTCTGTCTCTCTCTCTGTCTTCCTCCCTCCTTTCCTTCCTGTGTCTCTAAAATCTGTGAACATATCATAGGTGAGGATTATAGAAATTTTAAAAAAGTAAGAAGTACTTTTGTGAAGGAAATTCTTTTACAAAATAAGTATCACTAAATCACTATTTTGTCAGTATGCATTTTTACAGCATGACTTTAAGATGGAGAATTCCTCTTTATGACTGCGAGAGAGGTGGCAATAGATATGAACCGATTGAGTGAATGAGGCTGGCGGGGTGGAGTGATGGAGCCCAACTGAGAATCAATCTTTGCTTTTCAAAAGGAAATAATTGTAGTCACTTTAGAACCTGACATAGACTGTTAGATAGCCTAGGAAGGACTTCATCCACACAGGGATTCAGGAATAGAACCTAAAGGAGAACTCAGCAGAAGAAAACAGAAACAACAACAAAGACATTTGTGTGTGTGTGAGAGAGAGAGAGAGAGAGAGAGAGAAGTGGGTGGTTATTTTTCTCCTCTTTGAGGGTAGAAACTTTGGTCCAACCTTGTCTTCCCAGTGCCTACAAGAAAGGCTGGCAGTGTGTTGGGGGGCTCCACCCGCAGGGCTCCCCAACCCCCGCCTGCCACAGATGAGAATAAGTCAACCAAGACATGATCTGCTTGGGGAGGAAAGGTGGCCGATCTCTCAAGGTAGAAGGGTCAGGAGCCTGTTCCTCAATGAGCTTTTACTGGGTTCATTTGCACAGGAATACAGATAAAGCTCATTAATCATTGTCAGGCAGTAAGGATCAAACAATAGATAACAAAGAACTCTCAGGGCCTATTCTGAGTCAGCATCAGATAGCTAAAGAGCTGTAAAACTCTGAGGAACAAACTTACTTCTTGTTTAGACCCTTATTTAATTGAGAGCATTTTAAACAAAGCAGATTTCACAGGATTTTACATATTCTTTCTTAGGCCTGATTGCCCCGGGGAACCCACCCTTTCCATCACAGGGCTGTACCATCCTCTGTCATTGTTTCATACCTAAGTCACGCAGGGGAAGCAAGGCAGCCAAGAGATTAGGAGACTTCTTGCAGACAGAATGAGGACTCAAGGTTTATCAAAGCCAAGGGGCGAGGGTTCATCACCCCCTTTGCTGTATCCCCCCAAGTCCTTCTTGGGGGCCTCCCATGTGATTGTGCCTGGCTTAGGTCATTCCTCCCCTTTGGGAATCTTACCCATCATTGGCTAACCGACCAAGCACGGGGGGCCAGTTATGGATGAAGTAAAAGGAGCAGAAGTGGTGCTCCTGCCAGGGAGGTAAGCTTTTGTCTTCTTAGTGGCTTAGGTCCAAGGTCAATCCCTCCCTCAGCCTTAGCCTTGGCGGGGGTTACAGCTTCTGAAACCAGGCATGGTGGTTCCCAACAGCAGAGAATTAGAGCTTAGTAAAAATCTATTGTACAAATGAAACCATCTGGGGATCCAGTTCTTCGAGTAAGGCTTCTCCTCGTGCCCTTTCTCAAAACCCAGGGCAATGTGGTGAGGACATCAAGATTTCAGCAAGGCAGTGGGGGTCAGGGGCTGGTGAAACGGGTAAAGGCGACCAAAAGTCACAAACTTCCAGTTATAAGATGAGCAAGCCCTGAAGATGTAGTCTGCAGCACAGTGACTATAGTAAATAATATTGTATTGCATATCTGAAGGTTGCCAAGACAGTAGATCTTAAAAGTTCTCATCACATGACAAAAATTGTAACTCTGAGTGACTAAACTTATTGTGGTAATAATTTCACAATATACACATATATCAAATCATTATGTTATATATTATATAAAACTATATGGCTTGTTTACAATATTGTATATAGTTTACAATAAGTATACAATAATTTATACATTATTGTATAAAACTAATACAATGTTATATGTCAATTATATCTTAATAAAACTGGATAAATAAGTATATCTCCAAGCCCAAATGGCTTGACTAATGAAAAATAAAAAGAATCAAAGGAGCTCATATGTGAATTTTAGGTAACATTTTATCAATTTTGGCCCTAACCATACACCATTAGAGGATATTCTAGCTTTTTTTCATTTACACAGCTGTGGGATGTTTTGTGATTGAGGGTAGAAAAGCCCAGCCTGTTTGCCTGCTTCACTTTGTGTGGGGCATATCATGAGTTCAATAAAACTTTCTCTGTTTCTATGAATCAAAAAAAAATATGCTCTGAAACCAGACTACCTGGGTTTGAATCTCATCTCTGGCACTTCCCGGCTACTTCCCCTTGGACAAGTTTTTGTGCCTCAGTTTTCTCATCTGTAAAATGGTGGTAATGGCACCTCATAGTTGGTTGATGTGTTCTAAGAATTTAATACATTAACACTTGCTTATACCAGTAACCCTAGTGCAAGTCTGCAGTCCTGTTGTTATCTGAAGAGATAAGAAATATATTTCTGTGGAAAAATCCCTGTGTAAATTGAATTAATATTCATCATTCCAAATACTAATTAACTTACTACAAGTATGTGGTTTATACTGACCCAACATGCATGTGCACTACAATCAGAAATGCCATTTGAGAATGGCTGTTATCGAACAGTCAACAAGTAGCCAGGTGTTGGCAAGGGTATGGAATAAAGGGAACCCTTGGGCACTGTTGGTGGGAATGTAAACTGGTGTGGCCAGTATGGAATGCAGTATGAAGATCCCGCGAAAAACTAAAAAGGGATCTACCATACATCCCAGCAATTCCACTTCTGGGTATTTATCACACACACACACGCACACAAACAAAAAACATTAATTCAGAAAGATATATGCACCCGTATATTCATTGCAACATCACTTACAATAGCCAAGGCATGAATGCAACCTAGGTGTTCACCGATAGATGAATGAATAAAGAAGATGTGGTACATAGATACAATGAAATATTATGCAGTAATATAAAAAGAATGAAATTTCTCCATTTGTGACACCATGGATGGACCTAGAGCATATTATTCTATGTGAAATAAGTCAGTCAGAGACAAATACCAAATGGTTTCACTTATATGTGGAATCAACAAAACAAATGAGCAAAGAAAACAAAACAAAGACAGACTCATAGAAACAGAAACCAAAATGATGATTACCAGGGGTGAGGGTGGGGAAGGGGGTGAAAAAGATAAAGGGTAATATAGTCCATGATATTGTGATAAGTTTGCATGGTGACATGATTACTAGAATTTGTGGGGTGATCACATTGTAAGGTATAAAAACATCAAATCACTATATTGTACACCTGAAACTAATATAAAATTTGTATAGCAATATATTAAATTTTTTTAAAAGACTGTCAAGCAGTGGTTTTTAATGGCTGATTTTGTCTCCCTTCACCTCTGGGGGAATTTAGCAATGTCTGTAGACATTTTTAATTGTCATGACTTTGGAAGGAGGTGCTACTGTCAGTGCTATTGGGTCCAGTCCAAAGATGCTGCTAAATAATCCACAACTACAGGGTAGCCCCATGATAAACAGGATTATCCTGCCTTACATGTCAATAGTGCCCAATCTGAGAAACACTCCCATTACAACTGAGTCTGCTCTGCAAGAAGAGTGGCATTGATGCCAGAGGGATGGAGTGGGTCTTCTTGGTATAATAACTCCTCTTTTTTTTTTCTATCCCACACTTTTCCCCTTCTTGTCTACAGGAGCCAATGCCTCTGCCCCAGACCAGCTGAGCTTGGCCTTAGCATGGAACAGAGTCGACATCGCTCGCAGCCAGATCTTTATTTATGGGCAACAGTGGCCGGTAGAGTATATGTTGTCACCCCTGAAAAGCCCACTTGCTCGGGCAAGGGTGTTTATATGAAATGTTAAAGGGTTTTCTTTCATAAGAAGAGCAGTAAAATGTCAATAAATACATAACTATCAATGATTGAATCTAAAAAACAAAATAAACAAGTAGAACAGAAACAGAATCATAGATATGGAAAACATTTTGATGGTCGCCAGATGGGAGGTGGGTCAGGGCAATGGGTGAAAAAGGTGAGGGGATTAAGAAGTACAAATAGGCAGTTATGGAACAGCCATGGGGATGTAAAGTACAGCATAGGACATGGAGTAGCCAAAGAACTTACATGCATGGCCAATGGACATGGACAACGGTGTGGGGATTGCTGGAGGGAGTGGAGGCGGGCAGCTGGGTAAAGTGGGGCAAAGGGGGAAAACTGAGACAACTGTAATAGCATAAATAATAAAATATAATTTTTTAAAGTATTAAAAAATAAAAAAGAAGCCTCTGAGAGCAGGTCAGAAATGCTGCCTTTTCTTTGGTATGGAGCTAATTTAGGAAGTCACTGCCACCTGGTGGAACACACGACTAAGCACAACTTGAAACATTCCAAACCTTTCCCTCTCTCTGAGTGGCCTTTGATGGCAATTTCAGCAGCAAATGATGCCATTTCTTTTAAATGTCTTTTAAAAATATGTGTAATACAAGTTATATTAATTAAAATGAAGGAAGGATTGGAATTCACAATTTGTTTCTGGTTGTCTTTGAGGTTGCTGCTTCCAAACGGTGGCGCCCGTGCTGGGATGCAGCTGGGTCGCATGTCAGATGCAGCACCAGCAGGCTTCCCGCGGGAGCCATCTGGTCCTGGGGCTGAGCACAGGTCTTCCCTGTCCCCAACAGCAGCGCAGAGGGAACCAAAGCTTTATATAACTGTTCTTGGTTTGTTTCCCTCAATTAACTACAGAGAATAAAAATGGAAAATTGGCCATTGGGTGACGTAGGCAGATATCTCCAGGTGACCAGCAGCCTGAAATTGGATTTTCGTGCCTGGAAGGAAGCACTGTCCAGGTCGTTTTCGGCCCTTCCTTTCCCCAGAGAGCTTCTGCTCATTTAGTGTCACTAGTGCCTTGCTAGTGTGGAAAGATTTTTCAAGGAGTCTGGACCCTGGAAAATTTTTATAAAAAGAATTAAATAAAACTCTAGTAAACAGGCCAAAGGACCTAAATACTTGGTGTGTCTTCAGGTGGGAATGGGTGAGAAAAACACATGATGGTGTCACTAAACTAAAAAAATAAAATAAAACAGCCTCCTTTTTGTTGTTTACGAGGGTCCCTCTTCTCAAGCCAGCCAGGGTCTAATTCAGAGCCTAAAAAAGATGAAAACAAAGACAGCAAAGTACCCACTTTACCACTTTGCTGGTGTTGCAGAAGTTTGGTCAGTGAGTTGGGAGAGAAAAAGCCTTGTGAATCTTTGTACCTTCTCAGGATGAGGGAGGGAGGGAGGGAGGGAGGGAGGGAGGGGGAGAGAGAGAGAGAGAGAGAGAGAGAGAGAGAGAGAGAGAGAGAGATTGATTCAAGGAGGAAACAACTTTAGCAAATGGAAACCCTTGAATTCTATAGGCCCCCAAACACAGGAGAGATTGTAGCTGCCCCAAAAGTAGAATTAGAACAGTCTTGCTAGCATGTTCTTGGACATGCTGAAGGTTTATCAGATGTCAAAAACATCCATTTTTAGACTGTTCAGATGAACACTGAAGAGCTGCATCTCTGGAGCCTGGGGCAGACTAACTCAGTGACTTGATTTGCAGGTGGGGTCTCTGGAACAAGCCATGTTGGATGCCCTAGTTCTGGACAGAGTGGATTTTGTGAAATTACTCATAGAGAATGGAGTAAGCATGCACCGTTTTCTCACCATCTCCAGACTAGAGGAATTGTACAATACGGTAGGACCAAGCTAAGGCACTTTTTATTTCCTCTACATTTCTTGTTTTATCTTCTCCTGTTCCCCTACATGCCTGTGAATCTCCTTCCTGCCCTCCAAATGCATGGCTCATTGTTCACAAGTGTTCCCTTACACCTGTGCAGACAAGAGAAAGCAAGTCACCAAGTTTCCACTTGTTTTAACTGCTCAGTTGTCAGCATCTAAGGCAGAAAGTTATGTGATCACCAAAAGGTAACATTCTCAGATTCTGATACCAAACCACCGGCATATAGAAATTAGAACACAGTTTGTTTGTAAGCCCAGAGGGTGTCTGAGGCAACCAGCAGAGGAGAAGTGATTTAACGCCAAGCATCAAAGGAGGCAAATTAACTATCCTGACCATCTTGTTATCCTCAGAACTATGAAACTGATTCTTTTTCCACTACAATGGAATAAAATATAAAAACCTCTTGTTTCGGGTTACCCAAAAGTATTTTTTGTTGTTTTGTAGTGATTTTTTTTTTAATTCCTTCACTAGGGATACCAAGGAGTAATCATAAGTAAAAGTATTTATGAAGTTTTGGTGAGTATTCAATGAATTCAGTACATTAGCTCTGAGTTCACACTAACTAAAATCCAGAGAAATTTAAAATGTAGATATTGCATTCCCCTATTTTACAGATGAGGAAACTAAGGCCCAAGGGTGAATTCAAGGTCACAAATCTCCTGAGTAAAGAAATAAGCTACTACTGAACCAAAGCTTCGGTCTTAGAGATCATCGTTGCTTTCATTTGTCAGAATGCTCCTCTATCCCAGCACACACAGTACTCATGAGACGAAGTTCATTGACCTATTCCCAGACAGTAGTAGGTGTTAGATGGCGCCACCCTGGCTTTATCTTATTCCTGCTGATGGAAGTTGAAAACAGTTTATCAGAGTGGTTCTGGGTTTCTGTTTTCTCTGCAGATTTTTTGGGGGTGTTCAGCATACTGAGACTTTGTTAAGAATAATAGACCAAAATTGTGGAATAGGAGGTTCAACTTTCTATCCCTAAAAAAAGATTAACAATTAGCCATAGAAGAAATAGATACATTCTAGAAATGTACAATCTACCAAGTCTGAATCATAAAGAAATAAGTAATTTGAACAGATTAATAACAAGTAAGGAAATTGAATCAGTAAATCAAAAACCTTCCAAGAAAGAAAAACCCAGGGCCAGGTAAATATTACAAAACATTTATAGGATTAACCCCATGTTTTTCCAACCCTTAAACAAAAATTGAAGAGGAAAGAACACTTCCAAAATTATTTTATGAGACCAGCATTACCCTGATACCAAAGCTAGATAAGGACACTACAAGGAAAGAAAACCATAGTCCAGGATCTCTGATAGCTATCAATGCAAAAATACTTCACATAACACTAGCAAACCAAATTCAACAGTGCATTAAGAAGGTAATACAGCATGATCAAGTAAGATTCATTTCTAGACACAAGAATAGTTTGACACATGCAAATCAGTAAGTGTTATATCACATTAACAGAATGAAAGATTAAAATCACATGATCATATGAATAGATTCAGAAAAAGTATTTGACAAAATGTAGCATCTTATCATGGTGAAAACTCTCCACGAGTTGTGTTTAGAAGGAACATAACTCAACACAGTACAAGGCTACATACGACAAACCCACAGCTCACATCATGTTCAATAGTGAAAGGCCGAAAGCTCTCCCTCTGAGCTCAGAGCCAAGACAGTGGCGCCCACTCTCACCACTCCTATTCAACACAGCAACTGGAAGTCCCAGCTACAGCAATTCAACAAGAAGATATAAACGCATCCAGATTGGAAAGGGAAGAAGTAAAATTGTCTCTGTTTTCTGATAACATAAACTTGTATATAGAAAATTGTAGAAGGCGCGAGCAGGCAGCAGCGGCAACAGTGTCTCTGGGATGCACTGGTGAAAGTCAGTCGCTGGGGACTGCTGGGCACAGTGGCTCTGCCTGCTGCAGTGCTCACGAGCAAGGAGCGAGTCCCCGAGAACAATGAAAACTCGGTGGTGCACTCCCTCTCCTCGCAACCTCCAAGGACTGACTGTGCATCCTCCCACTCGATGGCTTACCCCCTCCGAGGCCTCGAGACACTTTCGGTTGGGCCTGGGCCTGCCTGCTCCCTGCTGCTCCCCATCGAAGCTACAGAGTTGAGATATTCCCTCTCTTCAGAGAGGAACCGAATTATGATACGTGATTACCAAGGCAGAAATTCGTGTCTATAGCTTTTAAGGACTGGATTGCACCGTTTCCAAGCCCGATAGTTGTGGAATCACTGGTAAGACACCTCCACCTTCACTTCAGCCATTTTCATATCTCAATAAAGGGCGGAGTTTTGACACTCCTTTGTCTTGGATTATTTAAGACATCCCAGAAGAACATTTCTCACCAGTATAGTGTAGCCAAATTTGTAAGGAAAAGTGATTCCCCATGAATATTTAAGGTTTAAAGATGAAAATTTCATTGAGTCTTCTGTTGCCAAATTAAACACCCTAAGGAAAAGTGGCCAGTTCTGTGATATCGGACTTCAGGTGTGTGGCCTGGAGATGGTAGCACACAGAGAGGTCCTGGCTTGCTGCAGTCCCTATTCATCTGAAATCTTTAATAATGAGAGTGATCCTCCTAGGGTTTCTCATGTTAAGTTTGATTATCTCAACCAGAAGCTGTTGAAGTCTTGTTGAATTATGCCTATACTGCACAGTTGAAAGCTGATAAGGAATTAGTAAAAGATGTTTATTATGCAGCCAAAAAGCTGAAGATGGACCAAGTAAAGAAGATTTGTGCCAATTATTTACTGTCTAAAATGAATGTTACCAGCTCCATCTCTTACCAAAACTTTGCTAGTTATATGGGAGGCTCACATTTGTTGAATAAGTTTTACATTTATATTCAGGAGCATTTATTACAAATTTCAGAAGAGGAAGAGTTTCTTAAACTTCCACAGCTAAAGTTGGAGGCAATACTTAAAGATAATGTTTGCTTGCCCAGCAACGGCAAATTGGACACAAAGGTAATCAGCTGGGTGCAGTGTAGCATCTGGGAGAATGGAGACACTCTGGATGAGCTGATGGAAGGGTTCAAACCTTGTACTGCTCAGCTGATCACAAGCTGCTTGATGGGAACCTACTAAATGGACAGGCTGAGGTGTTTGACAGTGACGACAACCATATTCAGTTTGTGCAGAAAAAGCCACCACGTGAGAATTGCCATCAGCACATAAGTAGCAGTTCCACCGGATGTGTCTCTTCTCCAAATGCTGTGGTACAAAGCCCTAAGCATGAGTGGAAAATCATTGCTTCAGAAAAGACTTCAAATAACACTTACTTTTGCCTGGCTATGCTGGACGGTATATTCTGTGTCATCTTCTTCACAGGCAAAACAGCCCACAGAGCTCACCAACAAGCATTCCAAAACTAGCTAAAAGTTTAAGCTCTGAGATGCAACCAGATGAGCTAACAGAAAAGCCATGTCCCTATGCATTATGCACGGTCTGGTCTGGGGACAGCAGAGATGGATGGCTGCAGGTGGCTGTAACAGAGAGGAATGTGTGTCGAACAGTTGAGTGCTATGGTCCACATACAGATCATTGGTCCTCCCTTGTTCCCATGAGAACACTGAGAGCCCATTTCGGATGACCATACTGATGGGCCAGCTGTACGTGGTTGCTCAATCGAATGGTCACTCAGATGACCTGAGTTGTGTAGAGATGTATGATCCATACAGAGAGGACTTGATTCCTGTTCCAGAATTGAGAGCTAACCATTGTAAAGCAGGGGTGTGTGCTCTGAATGGGAAATTATACATCCTTGGCGGTTCTGGTCCATATAGTCAAAAAGGACAGAAAAATTGTGATGTTTCTGATCCTATAACAAAGTCATGGACAAGCTGTACTCCTCTGAACACTCGTAGACACCAGTCTGCAGCCTGCAAGCTTGGTGGTTATTTGTACATGATCAGAGGTACAGAGTCTTGGAATTGCCTGAGCACCATAGAATGTTACGTTCCTGTAAATAACACCTGGACTTTAATCGCACCCATGAATGTGGCTAGGAGAGGAGCTGGAGGAGCTCTTCTGGACGGAAAACTATTTGTGGATGGTGACTTTGATGGTTCCACATCATCAGCTGTGTGGAGATGTATGATCCAACTAGAAAAGAGCAGAAGATGACAGGAAATATGACTTCACCCAGGACTATGCCCGGATTGCAGCTGTAGGGAACACCATTTATGCAGTGGGAAGATTTGATGGCAATGAATTTCTGAATATCGTAGAAGTCTATACCCTTTAGTCAAATGAGTGGAGCTCCTATACAAAGATCTTCCAGTTTTAACAAATTGAAGATTTTTTCAAACTACCAGGCTTAATGATATAATTGTGTTTAGCAGAGGTACATTTGTGAATGAGGAGGGTGGGTGGGTATACAGGTTGCTGACAGCAACACAAAGCTTTGCATATTGCATATTTTTAAACATGCTGTACCTACTTTGTATTATTGGGACAGAAGTCAATATTGTAAAAGAAAAAAACAAGAACTGATTGGGCACACCATTTCAAGAAATCCCCTCTCCTCCACATTTGTTTTGACAATTTGCACATTTAAATGATTCTTTCCTCCAATGTATATTAGGGCAAGAGGGGGCAGGGTATTAAGATACAGGCCATTGGGTTTTTTAAGAGCCCTTTTTCAATAACTGGAAACGCTTTATAACAAAAGAGACATTTAACTAGATGGCAATGACTATTTTTGTTTTTATTAAAGGAAAGCTGACATGCCTACCAAGATTTAATCTTTTATGGTTGCCCTTTATGACTTTTTATATTCTCAGCAGAGTGCTTTACCTGTTGAAGATGTGGTGGACTCACGTTGCTAAAGCAGAGTGGCAGTCTGAAAGTACGCAGAGCGAGGTGTTCCTTTTACACAGCTAGAAGACAGATTTCTAAGCTTTTACCTCAGCTACAATATCTTATTTAGAATGAAGTACCAATGTTTATTTGACTGGAGCTGCTGAACAGTAACATAACTTCACTTTTATTTGAAACACTGATTTTAAATATGGCTTTTTGAGGGTATATTATATATAGAAGACACTTACGCAACAGTAAAGAACAGTGAAGTATTTTCTCTTCTAAATAATTCCTATTTATAATCATTAACAAAATAGTCCCAAATGGCAGCCCTTGATTGTGAAAACAATTAATTTAAACCATGTTGGATTTATGAATGCCGCCTTTATCAGAACTGTGTTTTTGTTCAGCCTTTCTACTCATGTGGCTAAATACTGGCTGAGTGACTTAGCAGCAAGTGTGTAGTGCTGCGCATAAAACTACGATGCCGGAGTTGGCACATCCTAATGCCTGCTGCCGATGCAAACAGGTTAAAGGTACTTTGCAGGAAACCCTTGAACCATGGCACTAACATCCAAATGTTGTTTGCGTACTCATTCATTACTGAATGTTTGGGGGAAACTTGTTTCCAGTAGTGATGAGTGGAAAAAAATATTCATCTGGCATCTTACTTCTGAAAGAGAGACTGATGTAAGGTTTTAAGGTTTCTCCTCTCAGAGGAGATAAAGAAGCACACAAGAATCTAATGAGCTAACGGAGGCAGATGACGAGCCAGTGGCTAACTGACTTGGTTAAGAAGAAAATAAGATATTTTCTCCAAATGTTTCATGGGTACTTTGACACCTTATTTGCATTATTCATTCCAGAAAAAAAAAAAAAAAAGAAAGAAAACACCAGGAAAGGAAATCAGTTCAGCTAGTGGCTAGTTGCTCACTGTATCTATCTATTGCTGGCTGTCCTGGACTAAAACTAGGTTGGCAAACTTGAGCCTAATATGATCATTTTTTAATGGCTCTGTTTATGTTCTATTTAGCACAGGAAATTAACTTTTAGCTGGGAATTCAGCAGTAAAAATCCTTGAAATTACTTCTTAGTTTCTAAGTAACACTTAAATGCAAACATGTGAGATTACTCTGGGTCAGAGTTTTCCTGTATTAACCATTGATGCCAAACACGTGTTTGGTAGCTAAAACATATTTTCTAATTATGTTTTGAATATAAGAAGCTTCCATAAGGGGAAAAAAACAGTCCTCCGTGATGAATTTTACTGTTTATCCACATCTAAAAGGGACATTTTTTCTTGAGGTAAGGAGACAGCGTGGCATAGCCTCAGCATAATTAAATTTTATTTTATCAGTAAAAAAAATTCTATAGGCTCCATCAAAAAACAATTGAACTACTAAATGAATTCAGTAAAGTTTCAGGATGCAAAATCAGCATACAAAAATCTGTTGTATTTCTACACATTAACAATGAACTATTTTAAAAAGTAAAGCAATCCCATTTATGATATCATCAAAAACAATAAATTACTTGAGTTTAAATCAATAAATTTAACCAAAGAATTGAAAGATCATACACCAAAAACTGTAAGACATTAATGAAAGAAATTGAAAAGGTTACAAATAAAAAGATATCAAGTGTTCTTGGATTAGAAGTTAGTTAATATTGTTAAAATGTCCATACTGTCCAAAGCCATCTATAGATTCAGTGTAATTCCTGTAAAATCCCAATGGAATTTCTTTACAGAAATAGAAAAAGCAATCTTAAAATTTGCATGGACTCACAAAAGACCCTGAATAGCAAAGGAATCTTGAAAAAGACAAATAAAGGTGGAGGCTTCATACTTCCTTCTTTCAAGCTATATTCAAAGCTATAGTAATCAGAACAGTGGGTACTGACATAAAAACTGACATATAGGACAATGGGACAGAGTCAGGAGTCCAGCAATAAACTCATGAGTGGACCACAATAAACTCATGTGGTCCACTAACACACGACAAGGGAACCAATATAAAAAGCACTGTGGAGGTTCCTCAAAAAAACTGAGGCCAATGGGTACAAACTTTTAATTATAGAATGAATAAGTTCAGGGATCCAAGGTACAGCATGGTGACTGTAGTTAACAACACTGCATTGTGTACTTGAAAGTGGTCTAGAGAGTAGAGTTTTAATGATCTCACCTTAACAACAACAAAATGGTAACTATGGGAGGTGAAAGATGTGGTAACTGAACTTACTGTGATAAACACTTCACTGTCAATACATACAAGTATCAAATCATTTTATACATTAAACTTACACAATGTTATATCAATTATATCTCAATAAATCTGCTGGGGGGTAGAATGATGGGTTTTTAGTTAACTAAAAAATAAAGCATAGAGTTGAATGACTTGCCTATCAATTAGAGAATCAAGGGAGTAGAGTGATTTATTCCAATGATTGTCAAGAAATAAGAAAGTTCTAGATGGCCAATAGATTTTATCACTCGAATCAACTGGTGATATTTCCTTGGAGAACTCTGTTGATAAGGATTATGAGGCAGTGAATGGCCTCAATAATAGTCATAGCTAATATTTATTGAGTGCTAAGCATTTTAGTAGCATCATAAATATTTTATCATTTAATCTTCACAACATTTTTCCCAGATAAGTGGAAATTTTATCCTCATTTTAGAGATGGCAGTACTGAGTCACAGTTAAGTAGCTTGCCCATGGTCACAGCTGGTAAGCAGCAGAGCCAAGTTTGGAACCAGGCACCCTGACTCCAGAGTCTGCATGTTTAATTCCTACACAATACCGCACCCTCAGTGGAAAGAGTTCTGATGAGTATGTCTGCATAAAGCAGCAGGTTGCTGAGGAAGTAGAGGGGCATTGCCTCAATCCTTGACCATGCTTCACCTTTGCTCAGGGCTTTGCCTTCAATTTTGAGATCCTCTAATAGGGTGGCCAAATTTAGCAAATAAAAATACAAGCTGCCCAGTTAAATTTAAATTCAAGATAAACAACAAGTAATTTTTAATATAAATGTGTCCCAAGTATTGCAAGAGACATATTTGCATTAGAAATTATTCACCATCTATCTGGAATTCAAATTTAATTAGGCATTCTATATTTTAGCTAGCATTCCTATTCCTGGAAAATAATTGGATGGCAAACCATTTTATTTTATTTTTACCTTAAGCAAGCATACATCTTTCCCAAGCCTCTCTTTCTCCCAAACTTCCTGTAGCCTTTTCTTTAGACCAGATTTTAGCTAACTACCATCCAAGGGCCAAATCAAGCTCACCACCTATTTTTGTATGGCCTACAAGAATATTTTTTTACATTTTTCAGCAGTTGAAAAAAATCAAAAGAGGAATGATATTTTGTGACATTCAGAGTTTTTGAAATTTTGCTCTGTTTTGTGTCCACAAATAAAGTTTTACTGAATCATAGGCAACCTCATTTGTGTAGGTATTGTCTCTGGCTGCTTCTGCACAACAGCTGAGTTGAACAGTCGCCATGAAGACTGTATGGCCCACAAAGTCTACAATATTGACTACCTGGCTGTTTTCAAAAAAAAAAGTTTGCCAACCCCTACTTTAGATAATTTCTCATTCAACATGGGTGGTAAACAAGATGCAATTGGCAATGTGCTGAAGTGCATTTCCAGTGCAATAAACTGGTCCCTTTTCCCCCATGCTCCCTGCTGCACAACTAGCCCCTTAAACGATGTCTTGGTTTAGCTGTCAACAGCATGGATGGCTTCCTCTGTAAAGTCTGAGCCTAGAGCCTCAAATGCTTTCTCCTGAGGAACCACAATCCAAAAATCTGCCAGTGTGTTTCTTCAGAAAAGGCAGGTACAACTGAGCAACTACAACAAGGTTCATCTTAACGACTGCCCTCGCCAGCCAGACCCTTCCTTCCAGATCCTTCTTGCCTTGCCAGTGAGAGCCTGACTAGCAAAACCATTTGATTCTTCTTTATTGTTTTCAGAGACATGGGCCCTCAAACACATTGTACCACTTGGTCAGGGATGTCAAAAAGGTAAGAACCCTCTCGACTGCACGTCGGAGGCCGTCTTGACTGCTTCCTGTGATTAGAAAGTGCCTCTGTTTTGCATTGCATGAGCCACCAGAGTATTCCTGTCCCTGCCAGACCCCTCATTTCAGGACACAGCATGTGTGTATTGGCCTTTAACTCTGACATCTCTGCTTCTGGCGCAGCTGCGGTTTTTCTCCAGTCTCCGTGTTCTAGATGCTTTCGTTGGACGTGGTGCTTTTCAATAGTGGAACTCTAGGCGTTTTCCCCATGCCATGTGGATTTATGCCATTACCTGTATATTTCTGTATGCCCCTCACTGTTTGGAGAGCTAGTTTCCATGCTGTCCAACAGACCATAGGTGGTATCTTTAGTCAGTAGCTCCTGGTGCAATGTATCACTGTCACAGCTGGCATTATACAGAGTGTAGTAAGGATACCTCAAAAAGCCTCAGAGAAACAGAGACTAAAGCACATGTATGTATACCTTTCTTCTAATACTTTATTTTCCTGTATATTTTTTCACATTCATTATCTAAGATTTTGATAAGAGAAAGAAAGCCAGTAGATTTGTCACATTTTACAGATGAGGAGGCTGAAATGCAAGGAGGTGAGAAGTATACTAGGTTGTTAGGGAAAAGCTAGGATTAGAACTCAGAACCTTTGATTAATAACATAATACCTGATATTTAGTGACAACTCAGTGTGTGACACCAGTCTGAGCTTCCTATGTGCCTTAGCTCACCTTTACAACAATTCCATGAGGAGAATTATTATTTTATTATTATCACTTTGTTATTATATAGTACTACTCCCAAGTATAGATGAAAATAGTGAGTCATAGGGAGGTTATTTTTAAACTTAGCCAAGTGCTTGTTCTTCTGCCCCATGCAATCTCTTCCAGGGGCCGCTTTGGCCCTGAGCCTTTGGCAGCCTTCCCAGACAGTGGTGCCTCAACTCCAATGGACAAAATAGATGGTGGCACTGCCCCCACCCTGTACGCATGTGCATGCACGCAGAGGTATACCCACCTACCAAACTGCAGTAATTCCTCACTGAAGTCCATAAGACACTCAGTACCATAAGCTACACAGTAAGGTCAGGAACAGAGTCCAGTTCCTTCATGTCACTGCAGCTCGTTGGCTAGAACTGACCCATCGGTGTCTGGTAGCCTCTTTTTCATTTTCCTTCAAAAGGCCAAGCAAAGGCCCAGGGGCTGCTTATAATGTGCAGATTTATGCCACTGTCTGCATTTTTACAGTTATCACCTGGTACCTATGAACCAGTTGGACCCAACTACTATTTTACCAAAATCACTTCTCTCCCTGGCCCACCCCATTTCAAGCCATAAGCACAACTGCCCTCCACAAACCCATTTCTCTTTCCCTCAGGTCTTCTCATTTTGTTCCATTTATCCTGGCTGAAAATTGCCTAGAAACTAAACGGGGCAGTATCCCAGAAGACTGTGTACACATCCAATGTGTATTCTTTGCCAAAATATTTGTTGCTCGCGTTCGATAAAATGTTTTGAGATGTTTCTAAAATAATAAGATATTGTCCCCTTTGCCTTAAGCTACTCTGTGTCACTGAAGGAATGAGGAGGCTCTCTAAGGAGACACCTGTGCCTTCTTTGTTCCTCAGTCCCAGCTGTTGGTCAATCCCGACCTTCAAATAAAGTCACTCATCCATCTCCATGACTCAGCTTCCCAACATCTTGCATGAGTTTCAAAGGGATTTTGTAGTTAGATTTTACTGAGTACAAATGATCAGAACCCCTCCTCCCAGGTTTTCTTCCTTGCCAGACCCTGCTTTGCAATATCACTTTCTCTTCCAAAATCCCATTAGCTGCCTCTTGCATTTGTTCACGTTGCTTGTATTGAAAGGCATGTAGAGCATTTTAAGGTAGGGTTTTTTTAAAACTTATTAGCTGAGGATGTACCTCAAAAATAATAACTCACAAGAAAGAACAAACTGGTAAAAATTTAGAAGGCAGGAGTGTTAGTGAGGAGCAGTTTCATCTTTCTTTTAGTGCTATCCGAATACTAGAGCAAGAGTAGAGTTACATAAGAATTCATCTACTTACTAATTTGGTAACTGGGAAAAAATGATAACAGAACACCCAGGAAAGTACTGAACTGGCTTAGGAACAATTTATCTTTTTAACCTGGCAGTGGAGACTGCCAATAAGGTGGGGAGAATCAGGAAACCTATGTTTGGTTTCCTCCCTTGGGCGTAGGAGCAGGAAAGGCAGACTCCATTTCTGTGATAACAATGAGCATGTGACGGCTGGAGAGCAAAGAATAACAATGGCAACTGAAGGAGCTGGAAGTGTCTACATGTTGTCATGGGGTCAAAGGGAGCCGAGAATGAGGGGCGTTGCTTTGTTTTGTTTGAGAAGTGAATGACAAAGAAATTAACACTGGTGCACATTTTCCTCAGGGGGTTCCAGAAAACTTCCAGCAGTTCAGGCCAATAAGAGACTCAAAGTCTATACAAACTAGGTTTATACTGCTAAGAAAATCTTGAACAGTTTAAGCAATTGTCAAAAATTAAGGAACATGATAATTAGCAGGTACTTTGTGCTTCATGATTATAGGACTTTATGTACGTATTAACTGATTTAATCTGTGGCAAAAAAAAATAATCGGTAGGTGATAAACCCTGGTACAAGATGCTGTTCATGAGTTATGAACACAGTTCTGGACCTTGAACATAGTGTTTAAGAATATGTCTGTAAATAAGACGTAAGTAACCCTTACAAACCCAGGGAATGCATTTCGGAACTATCAGACCATGAGTTAACCAGTGTGACATCGGCAAGTCCTCCTGTCCTTTGGAATCAACAGAGTTGACTGTGGAGAATTTCTCCCAAGCCAGTTTCAAAATCTCAAGTTATTTAAACCAAGGGAACAATCTAAGAGCAATGAAGTAAAGAGTTGCTATTCAGCATCAATTAGAAATTTAAAACGATAGAAGCCAACCAAATTCCCTGAACTGTTTTCATGCATAAATCCATTGGATGTACCAAGTGCTCTCTTATTAAACCAGAGTGGCCTGAGTCTGTCTGCTTTTCCGTGAACTCTAACTTGCCATTTTAGTAGCTGTCTGCTCAATTTGTGCCTTTGTATGTTTTAAAGTAGTAGTGAAAATTAAATGTGTTAATACTTTAGACTATACTATCCCTCCCCACCAAAGGAGTATGATATTTAAGTTTTATATAGAAGTGGTGTGAAATCATGATAGTTTAAAATTCATTCACATGGGAATCAAAACTCAGAGCTTTACAGAATGAAAAGCATTTCAGACACACTTTGGGAAAAGAAAGGAAATTTTATAATCCCATCTGCTAAATTCATGCAAATTTACAAAAGCATTCTTATCTTATTTTTTATAAGATTAGTTACCCAGGCTATTACTGCACCAAACACTGAAGAAATGTACTCCTCTTTTTCTATAAACTGTCATCAGAATAGCCTTGTCCCCACTCCTCCTTGGTAAACCCGACAACTGGCTATCATTTCCATCTAACATGCATCAGGAGGAAACAATCTTGTTTTGGAGGCTTGTTATAAGTTTCCAAGAAAAAAAAAATGTCTCCTAAACAGCTGAAATCTGATAGTGATATCATAAGCTGACATCTGAAAAACAGAGTGCATTTAGAAGAGAAGATCTAAGTAAATTTAAACAATTCTTTTGATTAATAGTTATGCTTAGGTATGGCATGGCTTAAAACTTAGCTTCAGAGTAGTGGCTCATACAAAAAAATGAGACGACATTTCCAAGTTACCAAGTTGTACCTATCCCTAGACCCACGCTTCTCCGTGTCATTCTGTGGATCAAATTATTTAAGCCACGCGGCTTGCCTTGTGTTGTTAAGGCATGAAATGGGAAATAAGTGTTCAGGCATTATCAGTTACCAAAGTAATTACAAAAAGGGGAGGGAAAACAACAGAAACAGCAAGCAGAAGGAGTAGCACACCAGTGTCATTGTTGACTTTCTATGTGAAAAGGACCCGAGCAAAGTCAGACTCCTCCAGAAGGTTTTTGGACATTACCTGTGGCACGTGAGGTGCTGTTCACTTTCTCTGCTTTTTCCAGAGGAGGTGGGTGCGGTGGTGAGCACAGCCCCATCCCTGCCCATCCCTTACCCATCCCTTGTCTCTAAGCCCCCAGCTCTGCTAACCAAATTTCAGGGCATTAGTGGAAACCACATCAACTCTGGAAGCTCTGGACAAGAGTCCTTGCCCAGTGACCCAGCAGCATAGACATAAGAGCAGCCTGCCATGTAATAGTCAGACAATCGGACCTTTAGAAATAGACAGGACTTTAGAAGAAACTGTGTTCGTATTGCCTGTTATCAAAGTGTGAACTGAGGTACAGAGAAAGGGTGTGATCTGGCCAGGCCCACAGTCTGGCCCAGACCTATTCCCACCACAGGATCACATTCCTGACTGTTCTCTGCACATCTGTTACACCTGCAGGCCGCAGGTGTCCAAGGCCATCAGCTCAGACAGGCACCGATGCTGCCATCCCCTTCAGAGTTCACCCAGGACACAGTTAAGACAATTTTTTTATTTTATGAAATCTATTTAATCTTCCCCAAAAGATTTCCACTCTTCCCAGTAAAAATTGTGAAACTAATTTCCCTGGTTTTCTCTGCTTCTGAAAAAAACACCAGCTCCTGTCAGTCTTGCAGACTGAGTTCAAACACGTTACCTGGTAAAGTAAGCTTTCCCTCCTCCTGATATCACTACCAAAGCATCTGATGCTCTCCTTATCCCCAAATCCTCCAACCTGCTCTGTATTCGCTTACATCACCTTATTACACAAAATAGCAGGCAGGCAAATGCTGATGAGGAAGGAACCCTCATTGGCTTTGGTTAGGTGAACATCGCCACCTTGTGGTCAATCAGAAGGCAGGCTTCCCCCTACCCACCCCTCCCCCTTCAGGCCTTCATTGAAAGTTGGGTAAAACCCAGGATAGTCTCTGAATCCTTCCTCCTCATTCCAGTCATGTCATACACCTCTCTGAAAGAATCAAGCTTTATATGACAAATTTCTAAAAAAAAAAATGTTCTCACCTTCCTTGGTGGTCTATAAACCTAAGAGCCTTTTATGAATAAAGTCATGTGCAAAAAATGTTTTATTTGTCCCTTATATTTTTATGTATTTTGAATTTTACTATTACCACTTTCCTGACAACCTTCACTCTTACATACATCTCAAATGTATAAATATTGCCATTCAATATTGGCCTTCAGGCAATATTGGTTCTTGTTCTTAGAATTCAAACTAAGGTTTGCATATACATTTCTCAAAAGAAGATATATAGGTGTTGATATTACACATGTTTCAAATTTAGAAAATTGTTACAAGATTAAAAATAGACACAAATTCATAGACTCACTATGACTACCTTTCAACAGCCATCACAATAAATCCTTTGGGGATCTTTTTTGAAACATGGTACATTACAGACCACACAGGCCATGAAGTTCAACCCTTTCTACTAGGAAAAAATACGGAGGTGTTGAGGGAAAGTGGCTGATTGGTTAAGGACAGACAGAAGCCCAGGGCAGCTGACTCATACCACATGTTCCTGCCTTCTTTCTACACAGCGCCAAGGAAAACAGCACAGATGGGGTGGGCCTTCTGGGGCCATTCTTGTTGGAACCCCCTGCAAGGGAGACTAGGCTGGCTCGGGAGTGTCCGGCTCTGGGGTTCTTCTGCTTCTTAAACGCCAGAGTTGCTTCACCATCTGGCAGAGCCAGACCATACAGAAACTGCAGCCTCGTTAACCTGTCTCGAAATAATGGAGAAAAACCAATGCATGCGTAATATTTTTAACCTCAGTTTAATGTTTATGGAAAGAGCAATACCTGAAAAGTTACAATCTTCAGATAAAACCTTCTTTACATTTCTTTTTTTATATTTTTTCCATGCTTTGCATAAAAAGTCAGGCAATTGGTCTTTCTTGATAGCCTGAGGATAGCTTAATTTGACAATTTAGTTAGATTGATGAGATAGTCCTCAAACAAAGGAAATCCCAAAATTCTGAGAGATGGGGAGGAAGAAAGAGACAATTTTTGTGAAGGGACAATTCAGCTAATGGAATGGGCCAAGGTCAAGGATGGGAGGGGCTTGGGGCCTCAAAGTGCTTCTATCTTATCTTGGATGCCCTTCACAAAGTCCCACTTGGCTCAGCTGGCTCAGATTAGGCCCCCAAGCCCACTTTACGCCCAAGTTAAGGGAGAGGTACTCTGCTACCAGCAGGCTGGGAACTAAGTCTACACTCAGCAAGAAAGTTGAAAGAGCGGCACTGGGATCTCATCCACTTGGGCTGTTGCTTCAGGTGCTATCCATTCATTCCTTCCCATGCAGATACATCAAGTCAAATTTCTGCAGTCAAGTGAGGCTTCCCAAACAGGGGGTCGATTCACATACTGTGGCTAGTTACTTCTCTTACTGAGAACATAACACTAAAAAAACCCCGAAACTGAGACTACATCCCACATCAGTTTATGACAGTTTTACTCGTTCACATTTTCAACAACCACACAAAGCACTTTGCACGCCTACCATACACACCAGGCACTCATAAAAGGCACTGGGAATATGAAGATAAATAAAACAATTAAAAATACAAAGCTATTCTTCCCTGCTTTCTCCTTCAACACAAGGGATATTCATAAATTACCTCATCCTGACATCCATCCTGCTCTCCTTTTATAAAAAGGTGCCAAATGTTTTCTGTTAATAGAACTTTGGTGTTAAAGGAGATCTGAACTCTATGCATACCCCACCTCCTGCAAGCCCTGGTAGTAGCAATCACCTTCTGGAAGGAGTCTTCATTTCGTGGGTGGGAAGAAATAAATGATCAGCAAGAGGGTAGTAACAAGCCTGGGCAGAGGCAGAGCAGCGAGGGGCCTGGAGACTTCTGGGGAAGCACGTTCCTAGTGTCTGGGAGCGGTAGCGCTTGCCTTGTCTAGCCTCGTGTTTCTTTCTGCTACACTGGTGTTTTTTTCTCCTCAGCTGAAGACTTGAATAAATATTTTGATTTTCTGTTATTGCCGACGATTACTGCATCTTCTTATTTAACTTATGTCTTCTTTCCAAGCGAGAATATCCAGGTTTCGGTTGGATCTATTTTAAGGTGAATTAATTAACCAGTATAATAATACATTCATATGTTTCTTTTTTAATTTTTGTTTTACTCTAAAATAGTTACAGAGTACATGGACTAGAATCCCTAGTAAATCACGCTGTCTTTTGGATCTGTTTGTTCGTTCTTCCCTGATAGGGGAACCTGCCCCCAGACTACAGAATCAGCCTGATCGACATCGGCCTGGTGATCGAGTACCTGATGGGCGGCGCTTATCGCTGCAACTACACACGCAAGCGCTTCCGGACGCTCTACCACAATCTCTTCGGCCCCAAGAGGGTGAGGCTGGCAGCAAATCCCGTTTCCTGACTTCTGGGAAGATTCGAGTGGGAGGGTTTTGGGGTGTGGCTTCCTTCTCTCCCAGTGGGAGATCAGATGAGAAGCAACTGTTGCTCCTCATCTTCCCTCTGCCCTCAAATCCTTTAAAAAAGAAAAAAAGAAAAGAAACAAAAGAAAAAGAAATGTATTCAGTGATAATACACTCCTTTCTTTTCCTCCCGACGTCCAATTCAAATCAAAAACTGGCACTGACAGTGAACCTTAAAGATCACAGAATAGCAACAAAATTCAAATTAATCTTACGTACCTCAACAGTTTTCAAGGTTTTGGGTCTGAGGATCTATTTAAACCTTTAAAAATTATTGAGAATTCCAAAAGCTTTCATCTATGTTGAGTGCTATCAGCTATCATGCTGGAAATTAAAGTTGAGATTTTTAAAAATAATTATTAATTCTTTTCAAGGTGACCATAGAAGTCCACTCACTACATATTAACAGAGATAACATGTTTATTAAAAATAACTATGTTTTCAAAAACAAAAATGAGGATGAGTAGCATGTTTTACATTTGTTCGCAAGTTTCTGTAATGTCTGACTTAATAGAAGACAGCTAGATCCCCTTAGCTACCTACATCTGCACTCAGTCCATTGCAAGGTGTTGTTCTGGTTGAAATATAGGAAGAAAATATGTCACAAAATGTGTTAAATATGACAAAGATATCAAAAAAGGAAGAAGTAGCCCTGCCCAATGTGGCTCAGTTGGTTGAGCATCATCCTACAAAGGGAAAGGTGGCTGGTTCGATTCCCCGCCAGGGCACAAGTCTGGATTTCAGGCCAGGTCCCCAGCTGGGGGCTCACAAGATGCATCTGATTGATGCTAATCTCACACATCGATGTTTCTCTCCCTCTCTTCCTCCCTCCTTTCTCCTCTCCCTAAAAATAAATAAACAAAATCCTTAATTTAAAAAAAAAAAAAGAAGAAATCTTTACAGATAATTGTAGATGTCCTATTTTGGTACATCAAAATTCAAAAAGAGGCAATTCCTTGAAGATTAGTTGCAACATAAAATCTGAAATTATGTCAGTGAACTTTTGATACTGTTACATTAAAATCCAAATTTCAATTTGTATGAATCTCTTAACATCATAGATTGGCCAGTGTAAAATATTGGTTTGTTGAGTTATGTGCAGATCTTCCTAATGCTGACACATTTTTATTATACAATTTCAAAAGTTTTCATTCATTATCACCTCCAATCTCATCAGAATAGTCTTTAAGTCCTAAAAAATTACCAAGGTCATAAGGTAGGGGAGGACACGTTTTCCAGGTTTCTGTTTTTTGCTTGAAAATTTGAATTTTGTCATTGGCAACCAATACTGTGAGTTGTTTTCCTTGAAATGACAGTCCTACTTCGTTCATTTTCCAAATGTCTGCCATTCAAGTCTAAATAACTGTAGTTGTCTACCAGCCATTCCTTCACACAATCAATCATTCATGAAACAGAGTGACCATGATTCAGTCCAAACAACCCCATAAGTGTCTTTCCTTAGGACACCCATCCTAGTTCAGTATGTAGCAGAAGTGCTTAATGCATAGTTCCCACTTCACCCCTTGGAATAGTAAAGACATTTTTTTTTATTAGCAGGAGTAAAGATTTAATGAACATAATTTTTTAGGCCTCATCAAGCACATTCTCAAGAGAAACTGCTTTGTTTTGTTTTAAATTTTGAGTATATAACAGTGAAATGTAATGATAACTAGTAGTCTGGTACCACAGCCATCATTTTGGGTAAGGCACCCAGCAGTTTCAGCCACCATTGCTTCGGCACCATCGGTGCAAATACTAATACAGTATCAACACCAACTAACATTATAATGTTATCACGAAAATAGCTTTGACTTCACAGCCCTCTAGAAGGGTCTCAGGAAAGACACAACCACCCACCCACCCCCAGAACGGGCCACATGGTCCTTGGACAACATTTTGAGAGGTGCTGTTGTAGCTGGTGGTGGGCATAATTTTTATTTTTACCAAAGCTTATCTTCTGCTTATTCAAGCATTTTGCAGTGTTAGAAAAGAAATATGAAAACACTAAAAAGTATAAACTTTAAAAAATCACAACTTTCCAACTGGTGGTCATTACGAAAGCTAAAAGCGAAGAAAAGGAGGACAAGGTGTAGCAAGCAACTCCTCGTGGTATGGTCAAATAAAACTTGGAAGAACTGTAAGTGCTGTCATCTTCTTTTTTACTCATCTAACTTTCAAGATGGCACCGACCATTTTGTAATACTTAAAACACAGAATTGGAATTCCTCACCCTTGAGATGTAATTTTATATCTCCCCTTATTAAATATAAGTCAAGTTTCTATAAGTGGTTGAGTTGCTTCTCTGTCCATCTCAGTCTGTGCCTACTTTGCACATCCCAGCATCGCCAATGATGCTTCTGTATGTGCTGACACTTCCAATGCCAATGAGTGCCTTTGGCACCATCAGCGTGTGACCTCTGGCCCCACTCACCCTTGCTCTACTGAACAGCAGCCTAGAGAGATGGCCAGTTCATCTAAACTTATACTCCTGAATAATATCCCAAGTCTCCAGGTAATAGGGGTTTTTTAGAGGTTTGAGAAACATCTCATGGTTTGATTGAATGTCCCATTGTTCACTAAAGTGCTTGATGTCATGGAAATGTCAAGCAGGACAGTTCTAGGAAAATGGAAGAAATTTTGGTCCACAAAAGGGCTGATAAACCCACAGGCTCCACCCCTAAGCAATCACATTATGCCTTTCAAGTTTTCTAATTTTCTGTGATTCACCAAAATCACTAAATCCCTAATTTTCTAAGAATTTCTATAAATAAGTTCCCTTTGTGATATTTTATTTAGTGAAATAAATAAACACTATATGTCAAATGAAATTGTTTCATTACCTGTTTGAGATAAAGTAGGATTCTCTCCTTATATCTATAAAGATCTAACTTGGTGCATGAAATTTTTTTTAACAGCCCAAAGCCCTGAAACTACTGGGAATGGAGGTAAGTGTTTGCTGAAATTATTAGTGTCAATTATTCTATTCTTCTACACATTTCAAATATATACAAAACTTCATTTCAGTGGTGGGGCTTGGGACATGATTCTAAAATAAAGAAGTAAAATTTTTCCTAGTGTTGAGGGATCAGGGCAGAGTTGCTTTGAAAATTTCACCGTGAGGTTACACTAGCATTGCAAACAAGGAAATAAATCCTATTTGAAATACAAACTTGAAAACCAGGGAAGCATATATATTCCAGTAAGCAAAATATATTCATGGGTGTTTAGAAATGGTACAGATCCAAAGGCCAGAACCATTTCACAAATGCATTTAATGAAGTATGCAGAAACTCGAGATAGATTACCTTCTCCCCATCTTGTGTTAATACGGTTACTGCTGCACACGCAAATGCAAGTGCAGGATGTCCTTATCCTTTGAGAGAAAAGCGGAGTGCTGTCCATCATGAGGGACCAATAACCCTACCTGCAGAGGGGAAAAATGGACAAAAGCAAAAAACAAAGAAGAATATAGCCCATTAAAAATACTTTTTAAGAATTAAGGTATAACAATGATATAGTCCCATAAGACTGTGCTTATGCTATTCTAACTTGTTTTAAAATTAGGCATGTATGACCTTGTGAGGTCTTTTAGGATTGGAGCTGGGATAGGATACAGCATGTGTACCTCGGAGCTATTGCGGATTTGGTTCCAGACCACTGCAGTAAAGAAGCCATCATCTTTTTGCTGGTGAAAGGTTTTGCCTTTGATTTGTAAAAAAAACAACATCTATGAAGTACAATACAGTGAAACACAATCAAATGATTTATGCCTAAAGTTCATTTTGTATCTGTCAGAGTTAGGTCAATAGTAAAATAACTGTTTACTGAACTTAACTGATTCATTTCTAACTCCACCTCTATGTTTTTCCCCTAAAATTGCAGGATGATGTTCCCTTGAGGCGAGGAAGAAAGACAACCAAGAAGCGTGAAGAAGAGGTAGACATTGACTTGGATGATCCTGAGATCAACCACTTCCCTTTCCCCTTCCACGAGCTGATGGTGTGGGCCGTGCTGATGAAGCGGCAGAAGATGGCCTTGTTCTTCTGGCAGCATGGCGAGGAGGCCATGGCCAAGGCCCTGGTGGCCTGTAAGCTCTGCAAGGCCATGGCTCACGAGGCTTCTGAGAACGATATGGTCGATGACATCTCCCAGGAGCTGAACCACAACTCCAGGTTGGCCAGCCCAGAAAATGGGGTGATCAGGGGACAAGAAGGGAAGGTAGGCCCCAAATACTGCATGGAGGGTCTGAGCTACCTAAGACTTTAAGGTGAGGTAGCGTCACCCCCATGGTGCACAGAGAGGGTGGACGTGAAGAATCTGTGTTTATGGCACACAGCACTGGATGTGGAGGCACGTACAGATACAGAAGATTGCATTTCTGCTTTTCAAGCACCCCAACATGTCTGGTATTTTCGCTGTAAGCAGGTTTTCTGTGAACATCTTTGCTGTGAGCATTTTCACCACACAACTAATTGGCTGTAAAGCAATTTTGTCCTAAAAGATAGAATAACAAAAATAAACAAGAGACATTTAAAAGGACATAATAGAACAGGAAAAATTAGAAAGAAAATTTAAAAACTGTATTGCAAAAAATGAAACTACATTGTCTTTGAAGTCTTTCATTCATAGCATTATACTTTTCTTTTATATTTGCCATCACTTGGTAAACTTTTGGTTGTGATGGGTGCCAGATGAATGATTTGCCAACGGATGTGTTACCATTTTCTAGTACAGCGCACGACCTGGCTTCATGTGCAGTTGTCAACATGCACCATTTGAAGAACACCATGTCTACTCATCATTGTACAGACCATTACGAGGGCTAAGATTCACATAACACACAAAAGGAAGTAAGTGCAAGAACTTCCTCCATGGAGAAATGAAGCCAAACTGACAACTACCTTAAATAAATTAAGTTTGTAAACCAAACTGTCAAACTGTCAACCTGTGATTTTATCTTTTATGGTGAAATTGCCTTACAGTCAAACTGTTGTGCAACAAAAATACTTACAACAAAAATACCAAGAGCTCTGCCTCAAGAGATGACCCTCTTGTTATGGCTATTTTACAGTTAAAGGAAATGAGACTTAGTATTTAAGTAACTTTCCAAGATCACACACTTGTGGTTGGCAAGGCTCAGATTTGAATGGAGGTCTGTCACATTAAAGAAGACAGACACGCAGCACCGTAATCATTAATTTGTTGGTCTGTGGCCCCCATCCGTATTCCTTGAATTGAGGGCCCTGAGTGCAGGGACCGTGCCTCATTTGACTTACACCACTAGTTCTAAACAGACATCTTCAGGTGTCTGGCACATGAAGATGTTTAATAGATGTTGGCTGGATGGATGGATGAATGAATGAATGAATGAATGAAGAGACTAGACCCTGTAAGAAACAACTAGACCCCTCAGAACCTGCCTCTTTTGGCTCGCCAGTGGGTCTCCAAAATGGCGAAAAGATGACTCTTGACGTTTTCTTTTTCAGGGACTTTGGTCAGCTGGCTGTAGAGCTCCTGGACCAGTCCTACAAACAGGACGAGCAGCTGGCCATGAAGCTGCTGACGTATGAACTAAAGAACTGGAGCAATGCCACATGCCTGCAGCTCGCTGTGGCTGCCAAGCACCGCGACTTCATTGCACACACGTGCAGCCAGATGTTGCTCACAGACATGTGGATGGGCCGGCTGCGGATGCGTAAAAACTCAGGCCTCAAGGTCAGTGCACCCAGAAGGCCCTACTCACTGCGAGCATCAGACGTTTGGTTGGAGTTTTCCAAGCTAAACGTGCAGTGGGATTAGGCATTCTCCTGTCTCAGGAAGGTGACTTGAACCTCAACTGGGCATCAGGATCTTCTGTACAGTGGAGTTTGGGTTTTTTTATTTTTCATATAGAAGCTAAGACCTTCCCTAAATTCTGCTAAATCAATAGAGACTGTACTTAGACATTAATATTTTTCAGAAGATTCAAAAGTGATAGCCACACTCAGGTACCACAGGGGTACCATTTGCTCTGGCACAAGCTATGCTATATGAAGAGTCACTTACCTGGGCAACCTCCACTGCTGAGGCAGACAAACACCCTGGCCTGCTCTACACCATGTCATAAAGAGACATTGGCTCTTAATTCGGCAACACTGAGAAATTTTTACAACTCAGATAACAGTAGGATGGTTTCATGTAAAGACAGCACTAGATAATCTTGATCCATTCTTAAGTGAAGAAAAACAAGTTGCATATCAATTTATTACCTAAGTCCATTTTTGTCTTTTTAAGCATGTACATGTATAGTTATAGCTATCTAGGTTAATTTTTAAAAAGAAACACAGTGTTGCCTCTAGGGTTGAAGTATAACAAGGATGATGGGTGACTTTGCTCTTTTATGTTTTCTTAATGGTTTTTAAAGGAAACATTAAACTGGAAAAGGAAAAGAAAGATAATAAAAATAGGAAGGGGAAGATTAAAAGATGTGTTAAAGTAGTTTCTGTTCAGAGCTTGTGGCTGTTACAGTGAAACCAGGTTCCTGTTTACCTAGAACTACCTGATCTGGGTGACTCTGAGATCAGCCCAAAGCAGAAGGGCCACGAGACCAGAGCAATAGCTGAGGCCACCCTGACTAAACCAGCACCCACCCCCCTCCACCAACTCACCCTTCCATGGGCTCTTGGCCCAGAGTCACAGAAGGTTTCCATGAAGTGGCTCATGGGTGTTTCATAGCTGTGCCATGAGTGACCGCCAAGCCTGGCTCTCAGCTCCAAGGACAGGGTGTCATGTCCCCTGAAGGCTGCCAGCATGCCACCTGAGCTTTCCCAGGCTGCCAGACACCCTGAGTTCAGGGTCACCGCTCTTTCTTTCCTTTGGCTGTTCCAAAGTCCCTGTGGGATTTGAGCACAGGCTGTCCCTGACTCATTATTTGAGAATCATTTTTACTTACCCTTCAGGATCCTCTTTGCCCCTCGCCTTGGTTCATATTCTGGAGCCTTGTGCAGCAGAACTGTTTTAGGATTGAGGGAAGGGGTGAAAGATTTAGGGACCACAAGTCAGATGTCAGTGTTATCATTCAGAAATGCATTTGTTTCCTGGCAAATGGAGAATGAGGTTGCCTCCTGTGAAAAAGGCCCATGCATTTAGTGTCATCACATGGATGTTTAAGCATGTTGTTTATACATGGGAGAATTCAGTGCTGGACCCACCTGGGGGTGAACAGGGGCTGGTCATGGGGGATGCAGAGCCTGCTGGGGTGGGTATGTGTGTGTTTCTGTTGGACAGTAGTAAGTATCAGGAGAAATCTCTAAAATGAATAACATACTTTCTTTCATGGACTTTCTCAAGGTCAACTTAGGACAGCATTTTTTAGAAATAACCAGATGATACAATTAACTCCACTTGACATATTAGCAAATAAATGCCAATAGACACACACATGAATTAATTTCACCAAGTCAAGTGCTATCTAATGGTTAAATGGGAATCTCAATTCTGTCCCACTTTTGCCTTGGGTAGCATCTCTCTTTCTCCTCAGTTTCCCCATGCAAAGTGAGTGTTAAATGGGTAATATATGTTTGGGCAAGATGTTTCGTTTCTCCGAAGTCAGACTGAGCTATTGTGCATGACGATTCCAGATGTCTTTGCAATGAGCGTCTTTGCCACAAACATGTTCTCCACAAAACTAGTTGGGTATAAGGTGATTTTTCCATAAAAGATAAAACAATTAGGGGGCATTAAAAAGGACATAGTGAAATTCATTTTCATTGAGACTATTGAAAAATACAAAATATTTGAATTCATTAAAATGTATGTAGATTCATGTCAATACTGTGCAAATAACCGATTTTATTTCGTGGGTTGGACTTAGCACTCACACACTTTTTGCTTGTTGATTTGTCTCCTCTTTTGGGCTGAGCTTCTCAACTGTTGTTTTTATTCTTGGCATACTGTCACATGTCTATCAGTAGATGTTCCAAAGTTCAATGTGAAATGTGGGTTCAACTCTGTGCCTTCAAATCACCAAGAGACTTGTGAACTGATAAATCAGTTATCATATCCTGGTATAGCATGGAATCTGACTTTACACTCTCTTATTTCACATTTTCAGTAAGTTTTATCACCATATTTTTTATCAAGTCAATGTATGTAGTTATCATTCACTGTTTTAAGACCACCACGTCTACTCATACTGTACTATAGAGCATTATGAGGGCTATGATTTATGGAACATAAAAATGGGAGCACACTGTTGACCCAAATGGTCAACCAGTTATCCTATCTTTTACAACAAAATTGCCTTGCCACCAATTAGTTTTACAGTGAAAATGCTTGGGGCAAACATGTTTATGGCAAAGAAGATTGCAGTTGGTGCAGAGCAGCTTCCAGGTGGACAGAAATGACTCTCGTAGCATTAATGTGCATGGTTATTCAGGTAGGCAAGTCCTCACTCGGGCGCACACACACACTCATGCACACTCACACCCCATGCCCCCAGGCCCTCTGAGTCTAAGCTACCCTTCTGATCTTAACCCTTTAAATGTGATTATTATTATTATCATTATTATTACTTTAGGTAATTCTGGGAATTCTACTTCCTCCTTCAATTCTCAGCTTGGAGTTCAAGAACAAAGACGACATGCCCTATATGACTCAGGCCCAGGAAATCCATCTCCAAGAGAAGGAGCCAGAAGAACCAGAAAAGCCCACAAAAGAAAAAGACGAAGAAGATATGGAACTGACAGTAAGCAAATACTACTCAGCTACTGTCCATGGGGAGCATCCCTTGCCCCTTTGTCCCGTCTATATGGCTTAAGATTCAGTAACTCTTGAGGTCAGCCCTTCACCAGGTGCTTTTATTTGTGCCTCCTCTATGCACACAAATAATATGACCTCAGGAACTAATTCTATGTGAAAGTTTTCAGCCAGGGGCAGTGGTGCCGGATAACCCAATGAAATTCAAAAGCAAGACACCATAAATTTTCCAAACAGGCAGTGCTTCCTAAACAACCAGGGGATGTGACAGCCTTAGCACATGAAGAAGGAAAGGGAGTTCGTGACTGGGGAGCAGCCGGCTTCGCTGAGCTGGAACTGTTCTGCTGATCAGAAGCTAAGCCTTTATCTGTCTTCGGGGTCAGGCTCACAATGCAGGACTAATTGAATTTTGAGGTTTGTATGGAAGGCTTTTATTAGCTCTTCCTGGTATAATTATAGAGTGTGGATGCTTTGTTCTGCAGAGGGAATAGGGCAGCTGGGCATGGGACAACGTCCCGCAACCCCCGCCTGAGCAGCGTGACTGCCACTGGATTGTATTCAAGATCTAAAAATATCACATGCTGTTAAAGGGACAAACAAGGCTTTACAGCTTTGGGAACATCAAACAATAACTCCATAGGATCTCACTGATATGCCCCACCCTCCCCAGCACTCTGACCAATGACTGTGATGACCCAGTGAAGCTGTAAGGGGAGAAAAGAAAAATTGGTTTAGCTCAGGTGACAAAATGCCTTTGCATTATTATCCTAGTGGGACCACTCTGTGAATTGTTTTTCCTCCAAATAAACAATATTTCCTTCCAGTAGGCCCTTTCTAAAGATATGTTTTCACACACAATTTCAGGCCTGCGTAGAGGAGGGTATATGCACCGGGCCACACTTTTGATGGATTGATCATTCATAGCTACTGACTCACTGAGTTTAAAGCCAATGTTTACTTTCAGTTTCAATTTACAAAAATTGATGGAGTTTCTACTTCCCTCTATGGTGGGGGGACTGCCTTCCCTAAAGATCTTACCATACTTTTGACCTGTGCACCTGTTCATGGAAAGAAAATGTTTTGAACATTAGCAGAAACATTGTACGAGTACTGCGGGCTCATTATTAGCTACTTCAGCAGAGGGGTAAAGAGTGTGCTCTGGATGCAGAATCCTGCCCCACCCTGTCCTCACTGTAGAACCGCAGGCACCATTTCTTAACCTCTAAGGTGGGAATAATAATAGCTTACGGGTACATGCAAACCATATAAAAAGTATACGTGTGCACTGTGTAGACTGGCATCTAGCATGTGGGAAGCCTTGATTGACATTTGCTCGTATTGTTGCAACGGTGCTAAATGCTTTACATGCACCTAATCATGGAATCCTTGCAACGGTCCCACGGGTAGCTAATATTATTTATCCTATTTTACAGATGAGGAAGCTGAGCGTCAGAAAGGTTGAATTGACCAAGATTACCAGCTAATTAGTTGTAAAGCTGGCATTATAACCCAGGCATAGAGATTCCCTTGGCCGTGCTCTTAGCTGACAGCTAAGGGATGCTAATGTTTTTTTCCTAGTCTCAAATGTATGCCACCAGCTGGTTTGTTCTACCATGTAGCAGCGAGAATCCAAAAGTGATGCATGGGACTCCTATGTCGAGTACGACAAGGCTCTGACATTGGTATACTTCCTAGGAAGACTCAGGAAGGATTTTAGGAAGGTAGCCAGAAGCTGAAAGCAGTATTCTTTCTGCTTGCATGTCAAGAAAGGAAACAAAGAAGGCAGTTCCCTTCTCCGGCTCCATATACACAGCTTTAAGGACTGATCCTTCAAGAGGCCACAGTAAAGATGCATCTCTGGACTGAGAGCAAAGTCTGCTTCCCAGAGAATAGATTCTGCAGTCGTTCACCGAGAACCCAAGAAGACACCAAAATAGCACTTCTGCCTGAGCTTCTTCCCCACAGGCGGAACAGCAGGGAGAGAGAAAGGAAGGAAGGGATTTGTGGGCGGGCAGAGTCAAGGTTGGACAGCAGTTGTCCTTAAGGTGGGGCTTCCCTTGGTACTAATGACAAATATTGTCACTGCTCGAGCCCTGATATTGGCTCACCACAGACAGCACCACAGGCAGCTTTTTATAAGATTAATATTTGGGCTTCTGTGTAAAACCACTATTTCCTCTCTTGGAATGGGACATTTTCTCTTGGTCCTTCCAAAATTATACACAAAATATCAGCCTCAGTTTGCTTCATTTTAGTAGCAATTAATAGCTTAGTTCAGACAACATCTGTGTTCAAGCAGCAAAATTTTTTCAAATACATATTGTGCAGTTTTGTCTGTATTTGACCCTGCTACATTCTGCTTTAAGGAATGTAAGCAAAGGAAATGCTTGACTGCTGGGGAGAGAAATCAACAAAATCAGCAACTTAAGCTACTTAAGCTGGAATTAATAAAATATCAAAAATGCTTTACTTAAACCCATGAAAGACAAGCAGTTTAAAAAATGCACTCACTCAATGCACTCAAATGCATTCATATTTCTAAAATATCTGAATAGCAGAGACAAAACAGGTTGTTGTACTTTTGTTATTGTTTAACCTGCATTGTTATATAAATGTCTTACATTTTGCTTAATAAAGTCCCAACATGTCCACAGGCCCAGGGCATTGCTATGACTCTGTAGGGAAAGCCACTTGGGGTTACCTGAAATTACCACTTTCCCAGAGGCCTAAACTCTCCAAGCTGCCTTTTCTGTCATCTCATCAAGTCCTCAAATAGCATCGTATTGTTGAGCACATAAAAAGCCAACAGGAGGAGGATTGTTGTGTTTATGTTACTAAATTATAAATTATAGAGGGACAAATATATAACCTCAGAGTTTCTTGGAGTCAACAATGATCAATAATTTATTGCTTTCTAGTTTGCTATATCCATCACAAAGATTGGTTCATCTTACTGATCAAAATCTACACCTAAATAGGCCATAGTAGAGAATGTTACCTATTCATCAGCTCAAGGTACTTCTCTAGCTAATGAGTCTATAAAGGAAGGGACATTACCTTCTCCAGAAGTCCTGTTGGTCACAGGTAAATCATTTGTGATGGTTACATAGGTGAGTGAAATGCATATTTGAGGCAATGACAAAAACAGTTGAAACTAATATTTTTATTTTATGTAAGGTGATTTGAAACCAGAATCATCTACTCACTAGTGGTTGTCTATGTTCTCAACTTCAAGCTAACCTTAAGTTATTTCTATAATTAGATCTCTCAATGCCAAACCTGTATTCCTAGTGCTTTTTCTTTGTTTTTTCTTTGTAGTCAGACATTTATTTATTTTTTAATTTCATTTTAATCATTGTTCAAGTACAGTTTTCTCCCTTTTACTCCCATTGCAGCCTGCCCACCCATCCCTCCCCACTTCCCTCCCATTACCACCCTCCCCCTAGTTTTTGTCCATGTGTCCTTTAACTTTGTTCCTGTAAACCCTTCTCATTTTCCCCTGAAACTCCCTCTTCTCTCTCCTCTGGTCACTTTCAGCCTGTCCTCTATTTCAGTGTCTTTGACTATATTTTGCTTGTTTCTTTGTTTTGTTGTTTAGGTTCCTGTTAAAGGTGAGATCATATGGTATTTGTGTTTCACTGCCTGGCTTATTTTCCTTAGCATAATGCCTTCCAGCTCCATCCATGCTGTTGCAAAGGGAAGGAGCTCCTTCTTTCTTTCTGCTGCATAGAATTCCACTGTGTAAATGTACCATAGTTTTTTGATCCATTCATTTACTGATGAGCATCTAGGTTGCTTCCAGCACTTAGCTATAGTAAATTGTGCTGCTATGAACATTGGGGTGCAAAGGTTCTTTTGGATTAGTGTTTTAGGATTCTTAGGATATAGTCCCAGCAGTGGAATTGCTGGATCAAAAGGCAGATCCATGTTTAGTTTTCTGAAGAAGTTCCATCCCAGTGCTTTTTCTTGCCCCAAATTTTTAACAGTCTCTAAGCAGTTAAAAGGTTTTATCCTATGCAGGTACTGTTACAATACAACTGAAGTGTTTTATTGTTGTTCCTTCTGCTTAAAACAATTGATGCATAACTATCTCTGTCTAGCACAATTTCATAGCAAGACAAAGACTCTTGGTCTCAAACATTTGTTTAAAATAAAAAGAAAGAAAGAAAGAAAGAAAGAAAGAAAGAAAGAAAGAAAGAAAGAAAGAAAGAAGGAAAGAAAGAAAGAAAGAAAGGTTTTATCCTATTCTCACCTTTTAACGAAAATTTTATTTCCCCAACATTGTAGAACTAACCTTGTCTCAGAACAATATGAAAGAATATTAAATAAATTATATTGAAATCAGTGCCTAATAACGTACATTTTTTCTGGTGAGAGGTACCAACTAGATCATTTCAGTCAACAGTGTTCAAGAGTCTCAGGTCACTTTAAAGGCTGGCTATTGCAATACTCACTGAGCACTTGTTAAATGCCAGATTTGTTGATTGTAGACCAACTTTCTAACAGGTGCTAGTATTACCCTCATTCTACAGACAAAGAAACTAAGTCTCTGGGGAGTTAAAAGACTTGTCCAAGGTGTCATGGATTCTTAGGGTCCAAGTTAGGGTTCAATCCTCCTTCTGAGGGACCCAAAGCCTGGAACTCTTCACCATTAGGACCTTTGCCATCTGTACAGCATCCTGTCACTTGCCATCCAGACAGAATGTCTCTATTTTTTCTCAAATTCTTCCTGTTTTGCAATGTTTAATCGTTATTGTTGTTGTTACCACTGCTATTGTTGTGAGTGAGAAGGAAGTAATTCCATTGGTAAGGAAATCTCCAGCAGTTTGAGATGAGGGCCTCTCGGGGTCAGGCCCGACTTCTCCTAGCCTCACCTGGTTGACTCTGCCATGCAGAGAAAGGCAGTGTGCCCAGGAGCTGCCATGAAAGAACACCAGCAGTAACTTGGGTTTCATGGTGTTTGAAATCAGGGAACAAAGGCATACACCAAAGGGTTGGGGAGATGTTTCTAACAAGACTAAGCTCCAGGCGCTTCATTAACTAACCTCTTGAATACTCATAACCTTTGAATAAGTTCCATATTAGTGGTCCAATTTACTTTTGAGTCTACTAGCATGAATGAAGACATAATTTGAGCCCAGATCTTCCTGTTTCATGATAAACATGGGGAGAGTCGGGTTGGGAGAAAAGACAGATTTGTGGCCTTCCCAGGTGACACTCTTTCTCCCTCTCAGAATTCTGTGTAACTTCTATCACTGACGTCTTCCAGAGGTCCTCAGGGTGGAAGATACCAAAATAGTCAAGAAATATCCCTAAGGGCTTGCATCCCAGGCAAAGGTACACAGATTCTATGTAAAATGCAAATGCACAGGGAAGGCACAACCTCTAAATCAATCTCTGGGGCTTTGGGCAAAGCATTAAGTTTCTATGAACATGTTTTCCTCCTCTGGACATGAACAAATTGAACCCCATGATCTGCAGAGCCCTGCTGTGATGGTATTAATTCTCCTTCACTGTAGGCAATGTTGGGACGAAACCATGGAGAATCTTCCAGGAAGAAGGATGAAGAAGAAGTTCAGAGCAGGCACCGGTTAATCCCCTTGGGCAGAAAAATCTATGAATTCTACAATGCACCCATCGTGAAGTTCTGGTTCTACACTGTAAGTATCTTCCCTTTCCTTCTTCTTAACGGATGGCCTCAAAGAGCCAATGTCAGTTTCCCATGCATCTGGGTGTTGTCCTCCACGAGTCATAACATAAGGACCACACAGGCTGAAACAAAAGCCCTACAGCAACCTTGCTTTTCCCAGTAGCTTAGAAAGAGTTGTGGAGTATATGAGGTAGCTTCCATAGTTTCTACATTTCTCCTCCTCACAGAAAATAAAGGAAATAGTCAAAGTGAGAATTAACAGAAATAGAGGCGAGATGAGTATGCAGGAAAATAGATGTCATTTTACAAAACACTTCCCTGCTCTGGATGGATGAGCACTGGATCACAGCTGCCTGTTTTAGATGCCAGCACTGGGTTTGGGGGCACAGAGCGAGGTACGGGCTGAGCAGAGTGTTAGCACTAGCACTACTAAAGATGGGTGGTGTTAGTGTGTTATTACTCCCGATCTGGTGATGCCATCTTTCTTGCCCTGACACAGTTAACATGCAAACAAAGCAGCAGAAACTACTTGAAGCAAACTACAATTGTGGCAAATAATGTTCAGTAAACGCACCCTGAAAACATTTGTGGTCCACAAGATGAAAGATGGTCCCTGAAATAGCCATCTGGTGTGGTAGAAATGACTCAACTGTTGGGTTTCTACTTCTGCTTTTCAATGATGTTTGACATTTAGGGTGAGCTGTGGCCCAGGTCATCTCTGCTTCTCTCCAGCCACAGTGGAACTGCGCCAGATGAAGGATGGTACATCTACCCCTTTGGCCTTTCTCATAACCAGCTACACACCAGCCACTTGAACCAGCAACAGAATTACCTGAGTCAGAGGTGGTGGTGACCCTAGTGCCCAGATGAGGTGCTTTTTATGTGGTCCTGTATCTAATGCTGAATGCTGGCTTTAAACGAGGCTTCCTCAGCACTGAGGACATTTGGGCAGAGTCAGTGTTTGTTAAGGAAGACTGTCCTGTGCATTGTAGTGGCACATTTAGCAGCATCCCTGACCCCTCTCCACTAGATGACAGTAGCACTCTCCATGCCCCAACTATGACAACCAAAGTGTCTCCAGACATTGCCAGATGTCCCCTTGTGGGGTGAAATTGCCACCAGTTGAAAATCACTGCTATAAAGTATTGTCTTGAGAGAGGATGCAATATTATCAAGATATAAGGATTAGGGTTTTTTAGTGAAGTAAAATTTAAATTTATTAATGTTAAAAAAATTTCTCCCTTGTTTGTCCCAGCAATCCCACTTCTGGGAATATATCCTAAGAATCCTGAAACACCAATCAGAAAGAACATATGAACCCTTATGTACATAGCAGCATTATTTACAATAGCCAACATCTAGAAATAGCCCAAATGTCCATCAGTAGATGAGTGGATAAAAAAGATGTTGTACATTTACACCATGAAATACTACACAGCTATTAAAAAGAAGGGGATGTTCCCCTTTGCAATGGCATGAATGGACCTGCAGATTATTATGCTAAGTGAAGTACGTAGTCCAAGAAAGACAAATACCACAAATAGCCATATGATCTCACTCGTATGTGGAATCTAATGAATGAACAAAATAAAATCAGAGACCTGGATACATGGAACAGACTGACAGATCTCAGATGGGAGGGGGGTGAGGAGGACTAGAAGAGATTAGCTGAAGAACATATCTGCATATAGGAATAGGTCATGGACACAGACAACAATGTAGTGAAGACCAGGAGTGGGGAGCAGGGACTGGGTAGAGGGGAGCAGAGGTGGGACAATGGGGGGCACCTGTAATAGTGTCAACAATAAAAAAATTCTCCCTCAGAAAAGAATAATGAAGGCATGCAAAAATTATTTCTATTCCTATGTTGTATACACCTATATATTATTTTTACCTTGCAGTAAACAACTTAGTAGTGATAAGCATGGACTCTGGAGTCACAGAACCTGAGTGGAAATCCTGGCTATGTCTCTTAGTAAAGTGACCATAACTTCAAGCAAGTTACTTTAGTGCTCTGTCCCGTTTTCTTAAGAGGGAGACAATAACGGTACCTATTTTATAAGGGTTAGTAAAGATTCGATGAGTTAAAATGTGTAAAGCACCAAGAACAGTGCCTGAAAGCACAACGTCAGTGTAACTCGTCATTCCTGGCTTGCTCCATTGAGGAGCAATAGTCTTTCATTCATCCGTCTACTCAACAAGAATAAAATATCATTTATTGAACACTTGCTCCGAGGCACTGTTCTAGGTGTTTATATATACTTTCCCTAATCTAATGGTTTAATCAGCACAATATTTTCGTTGCATTTTACACTTTGGTCTGTCCTTTCTCTTAGACCAGGGCTGCCCAAGTGTCTCACCTAGAACAGGGCTTGGCAAATGAGGACCCATGGGCCCACTCCAGCCACTGCCTATTGCAATGGCCTGCAAGCAAAGAATGGACTTACATCTTTAAAGGGTTGAAATAAAAGCAAAGGAAGAGTACTTGGTGACACATAAAAATTGTGGGAAATTTCCATTGTACAAAAGTTTTAGTGAAACACAGCCAGATTCACTCACTCACCTACACCCTGGCTGCTTCTATACCACAACTATTGAGTGCATTACTTGCATTGGAGCCCATCCGGCCAGCAAAGCCTTAAAAATGAATTATCTGGCCCTTTATAAAGTACATGTGCAGGTGCCTGATTAAGAACATGAAACAAGCCAGGAGAAAAATTATCTATCTCCTTTATGAGAAGTACCCACTTCTCTTATGCTCCCAAGGCATCTCTCTGCTTTTCTGGATCTATGTTGTATCCATTTTATTTCCCTGATTACGCTAGTCCCCATTTTTTCAGCTGAGGCAAATTGTTAGCCAAAAAGATTTTTCAATTACAACTGCCCTGGCCAATGGTTCTCAGCCCTGGCTACACACTGACAAAATTCTGATGTCATTGGTATGGGGCACAGCCTGGGCATCAGGATATCCCCAAGCTCGCAGGCAGTTGTAGTGAGCAGCCAGAACTTACCCCCCTACCCCAGACAAAGGGCTGAGTTTCTAGCCCAGAGTTTCCCACACTTCCATAATGGTAAGGGAAAAGCAAATTCCTGGCCCCATCACTGATCCACTAAATCAAGGAGGAGGAGCCTGTGAAGCTGTCTGCTTAACAAGTTTCCCAGGGGAGTGCTATGGCTCCGGAAAGTTTGGGAGGCACTGCTCTCCTTGTATCGTAGGCAGCAGGTGGTGAAGCTGCCTCTCTGAGAAGTGGGGAGCGTGTATCTGCTCCCTTCTGCATGGCAGGCTGGATTAGCCTCAGGAAACCCATCAGACTGGATGCTCCAGTCATGTTCAATGGTGTTTACAAGATTTTCAGAAATCCATATTTATGTATAGACAAAGCCCAACCTCAAGGAAGTAAATAGAGATGGAGAGTGCCAACCTTTCAGCTCTCCAGAGATGAAGCACCATAAAATTCAGCTGTAGATCAAAGGTGCCATTTGTTTTTGGCTGCATTCTTCTCTGGAAGAGTGTTTCCCACTCTTACTTCCAAAAGTGTCCCCTTCTACACTCTCAAGGTTGTGAAAGTAGGACACACCTCACTTGCCCAGAACCTCACTTCTATGTCATAGCGAATTTCCAGAGGAGCAGGTTGGGTCCTCTTCTGTTGCACGAGGAAAGAAGGCAGGGATGCAACTGGCTCCCAGTCAATGCTTGTGATGAGGGGTCCTTTCAAGTACCCAGATGGAGAGGATGCAAGTTAAAGGTGTGAAGTGGCACTAGGTCAGAGGGCAGGGTGTGTGCTCTGGTCAGCAGGGAAAGACTCCTTCCTCTACTAACACCATGTGCCACCCTCCACTCTCTAGGGGCAGTAGGAAAAGACAGTGAGGAATGACACAGCCCCACCAGGGATCCACACACAACTGCAGGCTTTGGTGCTTGCATTTCAGAATTTAGGAGCCATGCATCCTGGTTAATAGAAAATTTATAAGAGGAATATATAAGCGTATAAAGTACAAATTCTTATAGGATTCCCACTAACTTAAATAAGAATCATAAGGTTATATTTCTTTTCAAAGCTTTGACATTCTACATCCAGCTTGTTAAAGCTCACAGCATATATATGTGTGTGAATACACACACACACCATGATAGTACATCATGCCAAGGTAACCTACAGCTGAGCCCCATGAATGTCGGCAAGGTCTGAGATAGGTTGCTCCCAACACAGCAGCCCCGCCTCTGTTGTGCCATCTAAACATGTTTAAAGCCCTAGCTGTGGGAGTCCATATTTTGAGAGTTGTCCCAAAATATTATATTACATTATATCATATCATATCATATCATAGCATAGCATAGCATAGCATATCATGGCTCAATATGGGAAGAAAAGCATTGTAAGGTAAGTATGATTTAAAGAACAGGCAGGAGTTAAACAATGCTCAAAGAAGAAGCAGAAACAATAATGAGGGCAGTTTTTACAAGAAAAAAAGAGAGGTAAGAGTAGTTAACGGGATGAAAAGGAAGCACAGACTGAGATAAGAGAAGACAAGAGGAATAAAAGTTTCTTGACAAAAAAGGCAAATAATATTGTCGGTCACCATTCATTGGACTTCTCCAGTGTCGGGAGATAAATACACATCCCCTCGCCAGCACCCCAATCCTTCCCAAAGCTCTATAAGGCCAACAGCAATCACCTCCATTTCACAGAATGGAGATCCAAGCAGGTGCAGTGAAATACACAAAATGATTCGGCCAGCAAGTACTTGAGATAGGATTTAAATGCAAGTTCCTTTCACCAAACACTATTCCTTCCACCACACACACCAGACCTGTATTCAAAGGATAGAGGCAGGTCAGAGTAGCTAGAGGCACACCTCATTTTCTTATGCTTAGCCTTACTGCGCTTCACAGATGCTGTGTCTTTTACAAACTGGAGGTAAGACCCCTCCCCCGGCAAAAAGATTAGGACTTGCTTTATTGTGATCTTCACTTTCTTGCCCACAACATCTCTGATCGTAGGCCTGTACTAAAATTCAGAAGTTCTGAAAGGGTGTGTGTGTGTGTGTGTGTGTGTGTCACTGGGCCTACCTGCAACAAGAGAGGATAATGCTTTGGAATGTTTTGCAATGAATTGGGTGAAATGATAAAAACCAGGGCAGCTGACAAGATTCCTTTCACCTAGAAGCAATAGGATAGGAACCAACAATGAGAAGGCAGCACCCAGAAAGGGAGAAGGAGTTCAGGTCAGAAGGAGGCTGAGAGTATATTTAGAGTTTAACCACTAAAGTTCTTTCTTTGTGTTTTGTAAACTACCGTAAGCGTAGGGACTATAGGGTGAATGCCAGTATATAATGGTAAACAGGAACCATGAGAACCAAAGTCCCTTTTAAACAGCATCTTATGTGACTTCAGGTACATTACACTAGTCGGGTGAGGTTTTCATGATGTGCTAATGACCCTGAAGGGGAGGGGTAGGAACTGAGGCAGGGATTATAATGACAGTCCCTATGGGGGTGGGTGTACCAGAGCAAACCTCTCCTGTGGGGACCCAGCCCTTCCGCCCTCCAGCATCCACACAACTGCTCTCCTGCCTCTGTCTGTGATCTCATGAACTCTGGCTTAAATGTTCACCCTTCAGGAGATGGCTGTGTCTATAAATGTGTCAACATACTAAGGTCTCAGAAAATAGCTTTGACTCATATTAAGAATCTGTGCATTTACAGAACAAGGAAGGAAGAAAGAAAAGGAGGGAGGGGGAGTGAGGGAGGGAGGGAAGAGAAAAAGAAACAAGAGCAGCATTTCTGTAGCTCTGTAGGCTGCCAGTTTCCCTTTGTATCTCCCAGCCACACTGCTTGGAGCTCCACCTACCTTCTAAACTGCCCCCAGGGCCCCAGAGTCGAGGTGTGTCTCCAGAACCCTCAAGGCCTCAATCCTTTTCCCACTCTGTCCTATTTGTTATGCAGGTTCCAAAGAGCACAGAAGATTTGAATAAACTCACTCTTAGTTCTTACAGTGCCTGAGGCCACTAAAGCCAGCTAGTGCCCTACTCAACTTGAAGCATTGCCTAGATAAGGTTTAAATTATATGCCAGTTTCCCGAGGTGAGGTTTTCCTCCAGAGTCTCCCCAGGCCCTTATGCAAGAACCTCACCAGCCCTCCTACACTCCACTCACTTTAGACGTAACTGAATCCTCCAGTGACAGTCACCAAACCCAAGCCCTGCGTTTTCCAGAGACACCGAGCCAGAGATTCAGCCAGTTCCAATAGGGTTCAACCTCTGGGGCTGGAGTTTCATGAAGATTAAACCCCACTCCAAACTATAGCCAGCCACATATAATGGCCACACAATCAGCCATTTCTTTCCACAAATTGCTTGGTTTTCTCTGGTTTTGTTTCAAAGAAGCAGGAACCAGGAAGGAATGTGCCGAGTTGAATAAGACAGCAAGGTGGTGCAATGGGAGATAGGTGAAGCCCTGCCAGGGCACTGTCAGGCCAAGCACATTAAGGCAGGAGAGCGAAAAAAGACATTAACTCAGAAGAGAATTAAAGTGGGGCTTCCAGATAAAGTCTGGGCTATTTTTATGTTGGTTTGACCAATTTACAAGTATAGCAAGTGTCTTCTTTTCTTTCTTACTGACATTTAATCCACCTGGCATCCGTCAGGCAAAAATCCTCTGTGCTGCCCTAGTTCAAGAACCTGAGGCTCCTGCCTGAGCAAGAGCAGCCCCTGTGAGAAGAGGTTCCCTCCTTAGCCAGGAAGACACGAGAGACTGGATAGGTGCAAAACAAAATGATGCATCATGACACCTGGGTGCAAGCAAAGTCCTGGGGTCTGGAGACAAGTCTAAGAGTCGAAAGGGAGATTGTATATCAAATTATTTCAAATGTTACAGTCTATTTCTATCCTTTTGCTAGTTTAGAGCTTTGGAGTTCATTTCGTCATGAGTTCCGAGTTCTGCTTGCTGACCTTGTTTGCGCCCTGCCACCTGGGGGCGTGCCCAAGGGCAGGGCTCCCGGGCCTTTGCAGCCAGAGCACTGTATTGTGTTTCCTTACAGCTGGCGTACATCGGATACCTGATGCTCTTCAACTATATCGTGTTAGTGAAGATGGAACGCTGGCCTTCCACCCAGGAATGGATCGTCATTTCCTACATTTTCACCCTGGGGATAGAGAAGATGAGAGAGGTAACCACTTTCGTAAGAGAACTGAAGAGAAAGAAAGAGGCTAGTTAATTTGTGCATGGAGGGGAGAGCGGGACACTTGAATCCACTTTGATCCAAAACATTAGTGAAAATGTTCCCTAATGCTACTGCAGAAATACGACCTTGGCCTTGAGGGCTACTGACAAACCTGGCTTGGCCTTGAGGGCTGCTGACAAACCTGGGGTGGCTTCGCAGTGTGTTTACAGGGTCATCACTCCATGAGTACTTAGGATTTAGTCCATCTTCTGCTCATAGAGCTCTTGCCCCAAGAAACCTTCAAGTTGTTTATAAAACACTGTTTACAACTTTTTAACTCATCCCTAGAAACATGACCTTATATTTTACACTTTTTTCATCCTTAAATTTTCCCACTCTTAACTCCTATTGCAAACCCCTCACTCTGGGTCTCTTTGGACAGGGTCCACCAATACCTATGATTCTCCAATACACTTCAGCGGCTCCAAGAGGAGCCATGCTTTCCATTCACTCTCTGCTCCATATTTATTATGCACTGGCTGGGTACCAGCCTTTCCACTAGCCCTAGGCATCACCAGGATGAACTGAGCATATTTCTTATCCTTCAGGTTGAAGGTGTGGCTCTTTCTCTTCTCCCCTACCCCCATTGAGTAAAAGCCATCATAACCACCCCCGCATAACACTTAAATTCATCGCTAGCCTCAGAGGCCATCAGAGTCAGAGCCACCAAAATGTATGCAGTTGAGCAACCGTCCGCCAGAGGGCTCTGCCACCCTGCTGAACGCATTCCACGGACTCCCATTTCCCAGTCTGTAGGGAAGGCTGGCTTGTGGGTATGACGATTCCTCTGCATTTCCCCCTGAAACTACAGTCTGCAGCAGAGGCCGTTTCTGGAAGAATTGCTCCCCGTCAAGTCTACCGCACCCTCTAGAGCTCCTGAACAACCCTACTCTCTCTACTACAGTGAGTGGGAAAACGATATCAGACTCCATAGAAAAAAAAAGATTCCTTCAAACCCACAAATTCACCCTTGTCTTCACACTAAAACAGGTTAAAAAGCCCTTACTACCTTAGGTTTTAGCTCTAGAAAGTTCTCCTTTAGAAAGATGCAGTAACTATTTGATACCTTTGTTTGTATGCAAAACACGGGCTTTATTCTTGTACTATTATTTATTAATATTATATTATTTTCCATAGGAACAACTATAAACCAACTTTTGCCATACTATGTCTATATATTTCAAGCTCTTTCTCTTGGATTTTTAAACTGCTTTGAGGATATTTAAATTCTAAACAACATACCCCTATCCTGAGAGTTTGGTTGTTGGTACCCTGCTCCCATTTTATAAGGGACTAGATTTATTTAAAAACCAAAAAGGGGCCTTGCCTTCTTGCCTCGTTCTAACCAGTTGATGGTGCCTTCTACTTCCAGATCAGTTTGTGGATTTCCCATTTTTAAATTGAAATCATTCATCAATTTGCTTTGGTCTTCATGCACCTATCTGAGAACTGAGGCCTGCTCCTACTAAGAACTTTGTGGCTGTGAAGTGTCAGCTTGCTCTCTGGTGATTTAACGCCCAGATGCATATTTCGTCCCCACGATAAGCAGAAAAAGGAAAGACTTGAGCAGGGAGATTGGAATCTCTCCAGGGACTAGACTGGAAGAAGACAGGGAGCAGTCTGTACTCCACAGACTGTTCTGGAAGAGGCTGCCAAGCAGGCAGGCTGCCAGGAACCTCAAGGCCTGGATATCCATTTCTCCTGAGGTAGCATGTAATAGCAGAGAGGGCTTAGAGGCTGGGGTCAGCAGGGAGTCAGCGGAAGAGTCCTTGCTTCTAAGGAAGCTGTGAGGAGGGAGGCAGTGACCACTTTAGCATCTGACCTTTTCCTCTTCAGCCTGGTGAGGCAGCTCCCTCACCCCTACCCCGTGCGTGGCCCAGAACCCATTAAAGAAATGCTCAACTGCCAAGGGAGTGGAGACTCCATAGGTTTCACCTTCGTGCCTTCTCATAGTCAGCACGCAGGCCCCTAGGATCCCAGTCACAAGATCCTGGAAACATGGAAAAGTTTGTAGGCTTCTGAGGAGGGATATTGTGGTTTCACATGCTGCCCTCCCATTCCCAGAACCACATACTTCTGTGTGTAGTCACCCAAACAAGCCGCCATAATCCCTTAATAGCACGGAACAGTTTACAGCATGCACTGGTAGACGTTCTCTCACTTGGGCCCTCCTCCCCATGACTCTGGAAGGTAAATGTTGTGGCTGTTATGACCTCCCGGCCTTGCTGATACAGGAAGTGAGACTCAGGGGGTGAGGCCTTTTTCTGTATCCCACACCAGAAAGGGGAACTGGGTCTTAAACCTGACTGGCCCCTCTCTGGGTTGTTCTTTTCACTCCCACAGTGTGTTCCACACCAGGGTGCTTATCCAAGCCTAGGGCCCCTAAGAGGTGCTTGAGCTGGCGGGAGAAGTGAAAGGGGCAGAGGGTGGGCACTTGACTTTTCACTCCATCCAGCCCATTAGCATTTAACTCTTTTTGTATGTGGAAATTTCACAAGCATATTTGCACTGTTGAAAAAAATTATACTTTAAACCTCCATGTTTAACAGTTTTAGGAGAGTGTGGGCAAGGGGTTAGAGAACCTCTAAGGGGCTTGGTCCTGGCTGCACCCTCCACCCCCACCACATGCACACACAGATTCCTGCCTAGACGGGATGGAGCTGGCGGGGGAGAAGCCATCAGGGCCCCAGGCCGCTGCAGGAATCCCTGAGGGATAGGGCAGTGGTTCTCACTCTGTGATTACCAGCGTGACCTGGGAATTCGATAGAAACATAAATCCTCAAGCCTACGCCAGGCAAGCTGAAGCAGAAACTCAGGCGGTGGGGCCCAGCCTTCTGTGGTTTACTGGCCCTCTAGATGAGTCTAATGCTTGCTAAGGGTTAAAGAGCCCTGGCTTAGGAAAGAGGCTACCAGGCATCTCCTGATACCTTGCGTAGCCTGCCACACCCCAGTCCTGACTTACTAAGACCTCCCTTCTATATTGTTTCAGACCAAAGTAAGCCCGAAGGTTGATATGCCAATGCAATCACACAGCCACACATTAGAACTGTGCCCAGTCTTTTCTCTTTCCTTTGAGAGGTCCTGAGTTGGGAAAGGGGTGGGTCACAGCTCCAAGAGAGGGAAGTCTTGGGGATACATGCAAATGATTCGTGCAAGGAGCCCTGCTGCATAGCCTCCGCAGGCGGCTTCCCTGGCTCATCATGTCCTGGGGGAGGCTGCGGTACCAGGTGGGTGGCAACTCCCGCTGTGTAACTGCATTTCACACAGTGTGTGTGAGCAAAAAGGCACCTATAGAGTAAGGTGAGTCAGAGCCCGCCCAGCAGTTAAGGGACTGGAGAAATGCTGTGAGATGTCTATACAACAATCGGCCAGTCAACAAATACTTTTTGAGTATTATGTGACGGGCTCTGGGGAACGGGGCCTGCCCTCCTAGTTTACAGTCTAGTGGAGGGAGATGATAGATACAGTGATACATAAATAGATAGATGGACAGACACACAGACACACACATACTGTGCAAGCACATGGAAGTTAATTTCATATAGAGATAAAAATCTTCCAAAGATAAAACAGGGAAGCAAATTAGAGAGTGACCTGGGCTGTGGAGACTGCTGCATGTAGGGTATTCAAGGAAGGCCTTCCTAAGGAGGAGAAATGAGAATGGAGACCCTGAGTATGAGAAGCCAAACATGTAAAAGCCTGGGAGGAAAAAATGCCCAACAGAAGGAACAAGTGCAGATGTCCTGCGCACCGGATGGATTTGTCATGCTTACGAGCAGACGGACCTCCGTGGCTTCAGGAGCAGGGGAATGGAGGGAGTGTGGTGGGACATCAAATGAAGCCACGATAAAGAGTTTGTATCTTTCTCTGTTTGTAATGAAAGCTATGAGAAGATTGACACATTCAATTGCCGTAACTTGCTTTGGTTTTTATTGTTCTTGTTCATGTATCTCTCAAGTCACTCTCTTTTTAAAATTAAGTTATAATTTACTTGTAAGGAAATATATAACTCATAAGGGTACATACAGCTTGATGAGTTTTTACCTACACATACAAACGTGCACTCACCCCCCAGAGCGTGGCTTAAGTTTTAAGGACTCTGTGTGCTGCTCTGAGAATGGATGGGGCCAGGGTGGGCAACAATGGCAGCAGGGGTACCAGTGAAGAGTCCATTGCCATCAGCTGGGAGATGTGATGGGGCTTAGAACAGAGTGCAGCGGTGGAGGTGGTGAGAAGTGGTTGGATTCGGTTGTATTTAGAAATAGAGGGGATAGGACACGTTGCTGCAGAGGACTGGATATGAAAGAGAAGAATGAAGGAGTCCTCCCAAGTCAGTGGTCTGGGTAACTCAATATGTGTTGCCGTTTACCGAGATGGGGGAAGATTGCAAAGACTTACAGGGTGTTAGGAATCAATAATTTTATAGGAGAGCCCTAATTTGTGTCTTAGAATCATAAGGCAACCTGAAAGATCAATCTTATTACTTACATCTGCCTGTGGAATACTCGCATCTGGATGGGCCAAGGTGTGCTCAGTTGCACATTTAGCGCACGCGAGTGCCCAAGTAGACACAGACGAAACAAGCTGCCCGTGCCAGTGAACAGACCAAGCACTTTCCCACCTGGCTAAGAATATAGATGGAAATTCTAACTAACCCCCTTTCTTTCCTGCCTTTTAGATCCTGATGTCAGAGCCAGGGAAGTTACTGCAGAAAGTGAAGGTATGGCTGCAGGAGTACTGGAATGTCACAGACCTCATAGCCATCCTTCTGTTCTCTGTTGGGATGATCCTTCGTCTCCAAGACCAGCCCTTCCGGAGTGATGGGAGGGTCATCTACTGTGTGAACATCATTTATTGGTACATCCGTCTATTAGACATCTTCGGCGTGAACAAGTACTTGGGCCCTTATGTAATGATGATTGGAAAAATGGTAAGCAGGGTTCTCTGATGTCATGTGACATGTTCTTAGAAGAGGAGTGGCAACAATAGGAGGAGGGAGATCATTGGTTTGGGCCAGCCATCAAGATCTAACTGAGAGGGCCCTAGGGGTGTTTTATTTTTTAATTCCTTTTGAATGTTCTGAAGTTTGACTACCTTTCTATATATAACTGGAAAATTAGCCATCACTCATCCATTTTCTTACTAAAAATATATATATATAAAGATCATATACTTTGTGCCAAGCACTGGACTAGAAGTTGGGTATATAAAGGTGCTCATTCCATAGACTGGAGATGAGAGAAGGAGAAATAAGTATCATACAGCATGCGAGTGCAGTAATTGACATGTATATAAAGTACCGCAGGAACACAGCAAAGAGAAAGTAGGTCAGGGAAGGTTTCACATGGAGGTTATATTTTTGCTGGATCTTGGAGAAGTCTCCACTCCAAATATTTAACAGATTTTTAACATAGCTTTTTTTAAATGAAGTGCTAGGAAAATGTCTTTCTCTACACAAAGGGAAGAAAAACATAGTTTATTGGAGTTCAGTTATTAGGTTGTACTTGAATTAAGTTCTATCAATATATCATGCGTTTTGTTACACTACAAGAAAAAGATGTCTGTTAAAAACTAGGTTCCAGGATGATGCCCTACTTATCTTATTCTTTAAAAAGGAATCCCCAGTGGCAAACTAATATGCTTCCCCAACATGGCTGTGGACCTGTTCCAATGCTCCTTGATGACACTGGTGTCCAGACCTCCTCCACGAGGACCGAGCCCTAGGAGACAGCACTAGTGTGGACCTGGCAGTGCCCATCTGAATCGGCTCCCTCCCCAACTCACGAGAGGAAGAATCCAAGTCTGGGCTGTCCTTTTGAAATCAGTTTTCTTCTACTCTTATGAATGTATCCTCTACTTCACCTTTATCAGACATTTGTGGAAAAACCGAGTGATCCATCCTACAATGGCAAACACCTCTTATTGAAAAATCCCTTTGTTAATAAGTTCTATGCCACTTCCATTTGAAACCAATAATTTATCAGTAGATGTTCTTTATCATTCTCCCTCAAGTTTCACTAGATATGTTACTACTGCTTACCTTTCAGTCAACAAATCAGTATTTATTACTAGTGTGTGAGTGTGTGACTCTACTAAAATGAATCTTGAAGAACCAAGACTCTGCCTTCAAAAGCATTGACAAATTTGTGCAAAGAGAGGGAAAACTTGAATCCAAAAGGCTAGAATTATGGGACCTTTAGCAATTCATTTAACCTCTTTGAAACTCAGTTTATTCATTTCTTAAGTAGTCCCAATAAATGCATATCTTGTAAAGATGTTGTGATGATAAGAAATGACACGTTAAATAGCCAGTAGTGTCTGGCTTATAGTTGGTAGTTAATAAATTATATCTGTTATTATGTTTATATCATGTTTGTTAAAATGCAATGATAAGGGGAGAAATTGGTGAGCATAATTATTCTGCTCTATTCCTAATGCTTTTGTATAAAAGCTTGCTATTTATAATGCCAGTATTGTTTAGGGAAAATATCCCAAACCTATTCTAGAGAGGGAAAACTTAAATTAAACAAGCTTGAGTTAGACTGAATCCCAAAACCAAATCCCAGTTCAAATGGGGACTTCGGATTAGGGGGAAAAAAAAATCTTACTCTCTTATACTGCCTACAATGCAGTCTTCTTCGGACTTTAATAATAAATTTGCAATTGTGAAAATTTCTATGTCTAAAAGCAGAGAGTCTCAACTTAGAGTCTATGGAAGACATTTAAAAGACAGGATCTGTAAAACCTCCAGCCAGGTTATATATAAAAATGTGTGGGTATATGAATTTTCTGAACAGGGAGGAGAAGCTTCCATGAGATTCTCAAATGGATTCTTACATGGACCCAGTGAAAGTGAAGAATTGTAACAGCTGCAAAATTAGGCCAAGTTTTCTCAATCTTGACACTACTGATATTTTGGACAAGAAAATTCATTGTTCTGGGTAGCTATCCTGTGCATTGTAGGGTGCTTAGCAGCAGCATCTACCCACTAGATGCCAGGAGCATGTACACATACACACACACAAACACACACAAAATAAAAATGTCTCCAGATATTGCCATATGTGCCAGGGTGCAGGTAGGGGGTGTAAAATTGCCCTGTGTTGAGAACCACTGCATTAGGTGATTGCATAATCTGATTGGCTGTTTTATTCTAATTGATTGTTACTTTATTTTATTTCAATAAATAAAACCTTAAAAGACCCATACAAACCAAATGTATTATTTTAAAAAGATTGGGTGGCATTTAAATAGTTGAAATTACTAAAGGCAAACTAAAGCAGCAAGATTATTTTAAAATTCATACCTATCATTTTAATGATGGTGTAATTATCCCCACTTTTTATTAGAATTAAACCTTACTATGCAGCGAGCAAAAGAGCTGTACTGCATTTACTCTACCTTCTAACTTATGAATGACTTCACTTATCAGTCAAGAATATGTAGAAAATGAGTGTATTTGGAGGCTTTGTTCTCACTGGGGTTGTTAAGATAATTAGTTCAATAACCAAGTCACTGATGCAAAAGGCAGGTAAAATATATGCCTATAGAATTTATCAGGAAGCCAGATGGATTGCCAGTCTGGAAGCCCAACAAAGTATGCCCAGACGTGATGACGCTCAAAGTCCCTCAACGCTAGAGAGTCCCCGTTCAGTACTAAAAAGTGCCAAGTAACTGTGCCCTGTAGTCTGGGGGCAGACAGCTGCTAAGATGCCTGAATACAATACTGATCAAGTGTGATTCCAATTGAGCTTTAAATCCAGGGTACCACTTCTCAGTGACATTCTCTAAGCCTATGCACAGCTCATTTATATATGGCAGAATAAGAACAACAATAATAATAGCTATCATTTATAATGTGCCAAATACCATGTCGGACATCATCATTACAACCCCATGAAATAGGTTTTAGTGTGTTCATTTAATGATAGAATAACCTGAAACAGGGCAAGGGACAAAGGCAGGATTCAAACTCCTATCTATTTGACTCCACAGCCTGCCCTTCTTCCAACCCCCATGGTAATAATATATTAACATTTACTGAAAACTACCCACATCAAGCATTTCATATTTTGTCTCATTTAATCCTTACAAAACAATATGCATTATTACTGTTGTTGTTATTATTGCCATTTCAAAAGTGAAAAAAAAGCCCACAAGATTAAGACCACCTAGGTGTTTTTACTAATAGGGCCAAGATGAAAAATCTCAGGTAGCTGACACCTGAGAGCACATGCTTAACCACTACAGTGTATGCGCTCCTCTCTAAAACACAGTGAAGAATTTTCATAAGAATGAGACAGAATCAGGTCTCTTAATAATGAACCAGCTGGACAATTTAGCTTTAAAAGCATATGTAGCCAGCCCCAGTCCTCACTAATAATGTTCTATTTCTGCACTCCACTCTATCAGATTTTGGTATTCGAATGGAAGCAGACGTCTTTGAAATATATGAAATTGAGTGTTTGGGAAGAATGTTTCTTCTCCTTGATTGTTTTGACCCTTTGGACAAATGTCACAATCAATCTGAATGAAAACTATCCTGAGAAATTAGAACAGTTGCTGTATTTACTGGCTGAGTTTTCTTGGGTCAGACTAGCCCCTAAATCTCCTGAGTACACACCTTCCTCTCCCCAGCCACCTTTTAGTCAATCTAAATAAATATAACATGAAAAATCCATTAGTGCTCCATCATTGGTAGAACTTTTTTGTAAATAAATAATGAAAGAATTTTACAAAATAAAAAAGAAAGCAGAGATGAGAAGCTGACCCGTGTTTCCCATAAAACTGTTTCAATGCAGCTGGCTTACTCATCATGAGAGTTTGAGGCCACTAACTTGTGAAAGGAATAACTAATTAACTAGTGTATAAATTCAAATATGAATTTAATGTCACATTTTGAGACATTCTTATTTCATTTCAAAGTCATACAATCCTTGAGAGGTGGATTTTGAAGTTACCGTGAAAGTTAATAAACTGACCTAAAATATACTGAGTCCCCAGTATCCTAATGCAAACAGGAAAACTGAAATATTTAAATTTTAATAACAGGCACCTTGTAATGTATTCCACTGAAAGTATTATCATTGATATGATTATCAATGGTCTTTCTTTGTGGATGATCATTCCTTCAGGAAGTTTGGTATCCAAGAGATAGTCTTCTGTATTAGATGGTTTGATACAAAGGAGAGAAAATAATCTCCAACTAGCTTAAGCCCAGGAGGGATGCACTGATTTATACCTGGGCATGATGCAACTGGCCTTAATGGCTACAGCAGTCAGGCTGTCAACCACTGTCAGGACATGCATTCTCTCTCTCTCTCTCTCTCTCTCTCTCTCTCTCTCTCTCATATCTGCTTCATTCACTCTGGTGAGTAGTGGGGCACATAGCCTCAGACACTCTGAATTAACATCATTACAGAGAGATAAAGAGAGTATCTCTTTCCCAGCTTCAGTTGAAAAGTATCCAAAGAGAGGTGCTTGTTGGATTCTTACATAACATACTTACCTCCTATCACTGCTGTTGCCAGAGGGTGAGGTACCATGATCACCCTAGCCAGGAAAAGACACCTACCTCTGTGTCCAAAATGGATGGGAATGGTTTATAAAAGAAGAAGCAATGAGTTCTGATGAAGTAAAATAATAGTTATTACATCCTCATCTATTTTGGGTGATAAAAAGAAAACAATGTCATATAAGAAACAGATTCCAAATAACATGGGTCATGAAAACGAGCAAAAAAGAAAGAGGCACAAGAGAAGACGTTGTACTTGACTACAGTCAAGAGAATTTTGTAAACACGTCTGGATGAAAATCCAACCTTTCAACAGCAGGCACAGGAGTGGGCTACCTGATTCTAATGCCTACGAGAACAAATGCCCTTCATAACTGATAGGATATGCTGCAGGAGATGAAAGTGCAGAAAAAGTGGCTCTCCATGAGACTGGCCTGTTGTAGAACACCTCACAATGAGCAGGGCCACGAGGGTAACATGACATGTGTTGGATGTTTGTTGTCTGAGCCGTGTTTACAAATGATTATTTTCTTGAGCTTTCCACCTCCTCATTAGCTTTTCAGAACTTAGAGAATTTATGGCATTACAATAGTTCTTGAAATAGTTCAACTATCCCAATTCCAATTTTGCTAAGAAGAAAGAGACCCAAGAAGGGAAGTTGCCTCCCCGAGAAGCAGAGAAAAAGTTAGTACTAACTTTGTATTGATACCCAAACTCCTGTATTTACAATATTTGACTCCCAGGTCTTATCTTGACCAGGGCCCACAGATAACAATGGAAAGTGAAGGGCTTCCATTGGGCATATGTTTGAGGTTTTTTTAAATGATTTTTGAGTTACTAATAAGATTGCATGGACATTGGTTTCAATAGACCAAGCATCCTCATATGGGACACAGCTCCCTATCTAAACATCCCTTATGAGTGTTATCAAACACAAACCTCTTTCAGAGGTTTCCATCAATGTCATTGTCATTGGGATACGCAATCATGTGAGTTTTCTTTTGTTTCTCCCTCTGCTTCCCCACCCTTCCAGATGATAGACATGATGTACTTTGTCATCATTATGCTGGTGGTGCTGATGAGTTTTGGGGTTGCCAGGCAAGCCATTCTCTTTCCCAACGAGGAGCCATCATGGAAATTGGCCAAGAACATCTTCTACATGCCCTATTGGATGATTTATGGGGAAGTGTTTGCGGACCAGATAGACCGTAAGCAAGTTTATGATTCTCATACACCAAAGTCAGGTACTTAACTTCAATTGGGTCATGTCTTTTCCAAGTTCATTTGTTTGTTCTCAATAAATGGCTCAAGATAGAGGACCAATTCCTAGCTTGTGATCTTGAAGGAACAAAAAACAATTACAGAAAGTGAATATGCAATTTCAATAGCAAAGCAGTCCTCGGTATTTCCTCAGGTACGTCTTTTCTGTGACACAAATCAACATCTGGCATGCCAAATTTGATCAAGAAATAAGCCCTTTAACAAGATTGAAATTCTGTAGGAATTTAAACCCTTAAGGCCATGTGTTGACTATTTCAATATTAGTAATATATTACATCACTATGCCCCACCCCTACCCCCGTCTGTAAAAAATAAATTCCTTGGGTTTGACTTCAGAACAAATAAACAATTCTCAATTTCACCATCAGAATTCAAGAGTGAGGGCCAACATCTGCATGGTGTTTTCCTTGCACTGGAAACTATTCTCCGGCTCCTTTTCCCACTGTCTTAAATTATGTGCTTTTGAGACTCAAAAGAAGCTAGTATTCATTGCCTGAAAGTATGGAAAATGCCTTAGGTTATAAACTGAGCTGCTTGCTGTAAATGCCAAAAATAAAATAGTATCTATATAATGAAGTGATTCAGTGTGGGGAGCGAGCAAGAGCAGCAGCAGGCCCCTAATGTTTCAAGCCCTAATAGATACTGATTTTCTATAATAAACACTCTTGTTGTATAGAGTGTCAAGATAGTTGTATCCTAGGAACTGGTTCCAGAATTTTATTTGGACCAAATGTCAGGGCATACCAGGCATTGGGAAGTTGTTTGGGAAGAAAGCATCAGAAAAGAAATATCTTTCAGTGTGGAGGAGTTGAATCCCAAGAGCAACGATTTCTCATTTTCCCTGAGGAATTCAGCTCTAGAAATAACATCCCTCCAACACTGTTGAATTAACATTTTTCAGACATTTTTTGCTGACAGGCCAGCCACCCGAGCCCTGGACTGTGGACATGGATTAGGGTTACATAACCAGGTAGTAGAGCTTATTAAGAGCAGGAGCAGAGACAAGTCAGCCCCCTCTTCCATCCCCACCAGACCCAGGTAGGACTGAGATGAGACAAGTAAGGACAGAGCGCCGTACTGTGAGTCCACTGGAAACAGAACATACCACTACGTCATTTTCCCTTCCATGGTGAATTTTGAACAAATATCCGTTCCTTCCCAAAATGAGTTATCTGAGGCAAGAAGGCTTTTTGGAACACCTAATTGGAACAAATATTCATTTCACAAGACTTAGCCAACTCACTGAGGAAGAATTTTAACTCCCTCTCCCAGATGAAATATCTTTGGTTGACAATGTGCAGCCTTCACCAAGACAGCTTTGCAGGAACTGGGGGATGCTCTTTTGGAATCCTCCTTTCAAATGGTTCCTTGAGACAAAACGACACTTAAAACGCCTACCAAGAATCATTCTCCTCAGAAACTAAATGTACTATTTTCCCCCAAGAAATTGCTTTACCATTTACATTATTTTGCCTTTTCTAATTTTTTTCCCCAAAATGAGATTAAGCGCCCATGGGTGTTTTAATGATGTAACATTTGGGTTGGGATAAAGAGGAAGGTGTAGGTGTGTTTTATGAATGGGATTCTGTCTGTCCCTCTACAAGTGGCCATTTATTGATGTTGTACTATGAACCCAGCCTAGTGCAACAAACACCACCATCCGGCTGAATAAGAGGATCTATTCATGTTATTTTAAAAGAAGGGCTGATTGTAGTTTAGAACTTGAAAACCCCCCAGAGAAAGAAGAGAGGTGTTTTGTGCGAGTGAAGTATGAAAACAGATTCCCCACATTGCTAACTAGATCTGCGGTGCTCTATGTGTGTGAGAATAATGTTCTACCCCGTCCCAGTATGTAACCGACCCAGCCTTGGATGCAACCTTCATGACACCTTCCCCCAGCCACTTCTTTTTGGATGTTCTGAAATTGGCTACAGTGGTAGCCACTGTTCTAAGCTAAATCAGCCAGTTTTCTGTCTAAAGTGCTAAAGAACATTTGTCCTTTCTCAAATGGGTATAGAAGGATGCCCCCAAATACGTCATCACATTTGGCCAAGGTCATTGACTATTCCTATTCCCTAAATGTTTCAATTTTCATGCAATGGAACTGGGTGGGCCCAAGTGGGATTGGGTAACTGCCCCGCCTGGTCATTCAGAGCTGCCCGGGAGACCCAAGTACCAAGCTGTTTGAGAAAGGTACAAGTCTTTGTGCTGCCCTGCGGTGTCTTGCCTCTTTTCCGTGCCATGGCCAGGTTGGCTTGTGAAGCATGTGTTCAGGCTGATGGGATCTCATATCCGCCTGGACCCACACCTGCCCAGGGCCTACCAAGCTCGTGCTGTGATGTGCCCCGTGGGCTGCTCCAAGCGCTGCTCATTCACACACGCCGCAGAGCCACTCCTTCCTGACTTGATGCACGTGCTCTATATCTTTTTGTTTTTAACTGCAAAATTGCTGAACCCATTTCATATTTTCAGAAATAATCTTCCCTGATTGGGATGAATGTCTGTGGATATATGGGGTCCTAGGTTTGGGTTTTTAACATCTGTCTTACACCTCAGAAGGGGGGACAGCTTTAATGCCCTCACTTTGGGAGGCAATGATACTGAACAACAGATTTTTTTAATACACATTTTATTTTTGTAATTTGTCCTAAGCCCAGAGACTATCAGTAAGGCCAAAAAAAGCTAGAATAAGACTCATAAGGTTACTTTCCAAATGTGCTTCCAGATTAAAAGACAAAGAAAAAAAATGGAGTCGCTGTAGACTCACAAAATGACAGGTGTTTTTAACCTCTAACCCACATTGAATTAACACAAATGATAGTCTGGTTTTACTCTCAGTTAGGCGCACAGGTTGAAGTATTTGCTATGGTGGTGGGAGTAGAAGTGAGTGCAGACACCTGGTTGGAAGTGGCAGATAGCGAAACTGGGGCAGGGACAGCCGGGTCAGCTCTGTCTGGACACTTTGTCCAGCACCTGATGAACTCGTGGGAATTGAACTTGCTGTTGCTGGTTGGTTGGTTGGTTTTCATTTTGTTTTATTTTGTTTTTCAATGGCTCATAATTATCTCAGGTGTTTGTTGTATAACATACTAACTCTCCAGTCCCACCTATGGGTCTCTGTGAGGCGACTCGGACTGCAGGTTGCTCAGTGCATTGCTACCAAATGATGACATTCGTTTGGGCATCTCATTAAAGCGGGAGCTGCTCAGGATCCGACTGGAGCCTGAGGGGGAAAAAGCCACTCAGAGAAGAGAGCAGCAGAATAAATTTCCAGCACATTCTTGCCAAGGCTGGGACAAAGCTAAAATTTGATGGCCTTTCGCCAGCCGAGAAACCTGGTTCTGTTTCGATGTGTGGGGTACCTGGAAGTATAACCTTGTTGGCAGGAAAAAATGGGGTGTCCCTGGCCTCCTTGAGCCTCTGAATGAATGGGACTACTCTTTATTTACAGGGTACTCCTGTGTTGCCTGTGGTATGATTCCCTAGGCCATACCAGGACAAGGGGAAGATGAATCATGCTCGTGAATGCATTAAATCAGGGTCTAAATTTAGTCCTTCTTTCTGCCTCTCTGAGTATTTTTACAAGTTTGGGTAGTAATGTGAAAGCACTACTTTCTACCATAACAACTTCATATTATTTGGCTGTTTCCACTTGCACTAAATTAACTAGCCAATCTACTTAATTCATGGGTCAATTTTTTTCTTCTCTCTTGCTGCCTAGAGATTTCCATCTGAAAAAAAATAGGTAATCTGGAGTGAGGGTTTTTTTAGTTGTTTTGGTTTGGTTCTGCTCTACTTCATTAATTAGTACAAAGGTTTTGCTATTAAAAAAAAATCCTCACTCTGTTGTACACTTGCTGTCTCTATGAGGTTGACTGGATTTAAAGTGTTGTTTTTGTTGGAAAACAAGGAGGGTGTATGAGCATATAAAGCTAAAACCCTCTCCTGCATTACTTTTCTGCCTCACATTATCTGTTCCTCACTTCAGGTGTGGAAATTAGAATAACTCAAGGCCAATGTCTAAAACATGCCTGTTTGTGATGAAACTTAGAACAGCACAGACAAAGAAGATGGCTATTGTTATGCACTTCAGTGTGAGACTCCAGGGCTCTGCATCTGTTTGGTATTCAGGACTGACCTTCTCTAAAGGATTCAGAGCACACTAATGCCTAACAGCTATCGCGTGGGGAGTGTTGCCTGGCCAGAGAAAGTATTTTGGAAGAGAAAAACTTGAGACAGTGCCAACTTTGGGAAAGGGGTGAATTGTTTTACTGGGTTTTGTTTTCACAAATTGCTAAGGAAGCAAGCCAATATGAGGCACCTCCCCCATCTTCTGTCCCTGGAAGTCAGCTTATAGTCTAAGGAATACCTACCTGACTTGTTTACTAATGCAGATGAGGCTTGGTGGCTTCACAAATGGCAGAGCCATCTGCAGACAGGCCTTGGTAATGATTCTGCATGCCCTTGTGATCAACATTTGTTTCACTATCATAATATTCATTTAGTCTTTGCTCACAGGTTGGCCTCCATCTTTAATTTGTTTATTCTTCATTCAATAGATATTTATTTTCTTCCTACTATGAGCTGAACCCAGAGATACAGAGATGAACGTGACAGAGATGCTGTCTTCAAGGAGTTTATAGTCCAGGAGAGTTGGCCCGATGTTGACAGTATTAGGTGGAGATGGAGCCCAAAAATGAAAGTAGTCAGTCCTTCTGGGGTGAGACTAGGGACATGATAGATGAAACCTTGCAAAGAATGAGAAGGTTGAGCTGAGCCCTGAAATCCGAGCAGACATGTGCTAGGCAGAAAGGAGAAGAGGGGTATGAAGGAGAACAATGGCATTTCAAACTGAGAGTTAGCATGGCAAGCTCCAGGCACAGCAAGTAAGTGAATATGGCTGACTGTAGGTGAAAGGCAGAAGGCAGGAAGCAGGACAGATGGGTCTGGAGAGAGAGACAAGAGCCTAGATTTTGGAGGACTTATACTCCATGCTTGGGTAGTTCCATAATGTGGTATATGTTGTAGCAAAACTGTAAGGGTCCATAAAAGGAGTTGAGATGGGAGGTGAGAGGACATTAACTAGTGCAATAGCAGTATGGGTAGAGGCGGTGAGCTACTACAGACTTTAGGGAGGTAAAATCAGAAGGACCTGGACAGAAGTCAGATGGTGCAAAAGGTGGTGGGGGCAAAGTGGATAAGGATTTAAGATGGAGGAGTTGAAGGTTACTGCAAGGTTTCTGGCTTAGTCTAAAAGGTGGTATCACTTACTGATATAGAGAACCAGGAAAGAGGAAAGATGGGGGGTTGGGTAAGAGATTCAGTTGCAGTTGGATTGATTTTGAGTTCCCCTTGGGCATGCCAGGAACACCATGAAGAAGGCTCTTTTGTATATAAAGCTCTGGAGCTAAGTAGAAAGAGCTGGACTAGAGATATAGATTTGAGGATCAAGAATATAACTGTGAGTTAAAGCTATGGAAGGGGGCAGGCTTGCCAGGGGAGGTAAGGAGAGAAAAAAGAGAAGTCCAGAGCACAACACTGGGAGTGGTGGAGTCAGTAGTGTCAAATGCAAGATAAGAGTCCACATGGGTAAATGTTTAGAAGAGTCCATTCAATTCGGCCTTTGGGGTGTCACTGGTGACTTTAGCTAGAGAATGATCACTTCAGTGGTGACTATAAAAGCCAATTACAGTGATTTAAGAGTAGAGGGGTATCAAGGTAAAGCATTTACTAGGGAAGAGAGAGATGTTGTACATGTATGCAGGGGTGTTGATGAAGTGGGGCTTTGAGAAGAGTCAGGAGTCACTCATCTGTGGAGGATACTTTCCCAAGACCCCCCAGTGAATGCCTGGAACTGGGAATAGTATTGAATCCTTATATATACTATGTTTTTTCCTAGACATACATACCTATGATAAAGTTTAATTTATAAATTAGGAACAGTAAGAGATTAACAACAATGACTAATAATAAAATAGAACAATTATAACTGTGATCAAAGTTCTGTGAATGGTTTCTCTCTCTTTTCTCCCTCTCTCTCTAAATCTTACTGTACTGTACTCACCCATCTGTACTCACCCCACCTGTGAGGTGATACAGTGCCTACATGATGAGATGAAGTGAGATGAATGACATAGGGACTGTGATGTAGTAGCATTAGTCTCCTATAGGGGATACTTGAACACAGGCACTGTGCTAACTGAGAGGGCTAGTAAGTGACCAATGGTGGGGAGGGTATATAGCATGGACACCGTGGACAAACAGATAATTTGCATCCTGGGTGGGACAGAGTAGGATGGTGCAAGATTTCATCATGCTACTTAGTACAGAGCTCAATTCACAACTTATGAATTGTTCATTTCTGGAATTTTTCATTTAATTTTTTTGAGATGCCATTGACCACGGATAACTAAAACCTCAGAAAGTAAAACCTTAGATAAGGAGAACTATTCTAAAGTGTTGTAATCACCACTCAGGGAAGTCGCTGACTCAGTACTATCAAAGAATTGCTTAGGGCCACTGATTTGCATAGTTAGGTTGTCTGTTTTCTATCAAGATTCAGCAGTCCATATCAGGAAAAACAAATATTTGGATTAATCTAAGAGAGAAGCATTGCAGTGTCAGTATGGCAGAAAGAAAGGGGACTGGGCTTTTTGAAGATGTTTGCAAGTATTCTTACAGTTATGCCTTATGAGATCTAAGATGAAGGGAGAAGGAAATAAAGGTATATTGTTGATAAGTACCTAGGGGGAAAACTGAGCAAAGGACTGGAGTTCTAGCCTGAGCACCAAGTGCATTGAGAACTAAGAATCCTACGGGTAGTGATGATAAGACAATGTGGTCAGAGAATGGTAAATTGCCATTCAGAATTAAAAGGTGCAAAATTTAGGTTAATGATAAGGTCCAGAGGTGGCTATGAGAATGGATTCTAGGATATGCTGGAATTGAGGTCAAGCATCTTGAAGATAGGTTCTTCTGTGTTTGTCAGTACAGATATTGACAAGAAGACTGATCAGGATGACCTGAAACTCAGAGGAGAAAGGGCTCTTTGCACAAGAAGGAAAAGCAATGATTTGGAAGAGGCAGAGAGTATCAGTGAGAATGTAAACATTATTTATGGGAACCACAATGGTGGATGTACAGAAATGTACAATTTTTATCTGAGAAGGTTAAAGGGAGGTGGTATCTTCCTGCAAAATGGGTTTTGGTTAATGCAAGAAACTATGCAAGTGAGGTTATGTAAGTAGGAGAAAGCAGTGGAGTTTGTGTCCAATTATAAGGGAGTGCAAGAAGGCTCTGGAGAAAGGGAGGAAAGGGAGAAATGATGGGAAAATTCAGTGGGCAGAAAGCCCAGCACCATATGGGGGCAAGTAACATAGAAGAGGATAGTTCGTCAGAGCAACTCGCATTGCAGGCATAAAGGATGATGGATAAAGAAAGTGTTGTGGGAATAAGTTTTCCAGAGTTCTGAGGCAGACGAGGTAGATGAAGACTGGAACCCTGGCAGCATAAGAGACTAGATGAGGCTAATGATATCGAGGTCTTGTAGGCAGTCTAGAGTAGCCTTTGCTCAGGTTTCCAAGACTGTACCGGGGACAGACTGTTCTGTACCCTAAAAGGGTAGACTCTAGACTTTGTGTAGTGGTGCAGAACAACCAGATGGCTGGGGAAGTCTATCACAGACGTGGCTTTCCTTTTGTAATCAGCAGTGGCCTGTGATTCCAGAGAAGCATCACTCATCACCTTTCAGAAGAATGAGCTCCTATGATCAGCTTGGGATATTCCATGTTTCTCTAACCTTTTCTAGATTTGCTCATATCTTTTTTCTTTATTTTTATTATTGAAACTATTGTGGATGTCCTCATTTTCCCCACTTTGCTGCCTTCTTCTCAGCCCCCACTCTCTCCTCTCTCTGGCTATCACCACACTGTTGTCTGTGTCCATGGGTTATATATATATATATTCTTTGGCTAATCCCTTCACCTTCTGGCCTATAATTAAATTTAGTGCTTGGTCCATCTTGACCATTTTCAGCATCCTTGTAACTCTGCCATTAGTAGAGTGCCTTTGGTACATCCTAGGTTTGCATGACTCCAGAATCCATGTTTTTTCTACTCTAGAACAAATACCCCTAGTAAATCTTACATAACCCTATGGAAAATAAGGCATCAGCAAAAGGGACATACTTAAAATTCTCAAAACCTTCTCAAAGGGGCACCAAACCACTTCCTAAAAAGTTGTACTTGGCAGAGAAAAGTTGACTTCCCATCTAGTTGTTGGAACTATTTTGCCACCTATGAAGAACTAACTTATCACTGGGCAAAAAAGGTCTAACAAATGTGCATCCCTCCATAGAGGCAAATCAGCATGATTGCCATAAAAACTATGCTGGCACTTGTCCTCTTCAGCATATGCAAAAGTGATCTAAAAATGGGAGTCTGTGAGATTTAGAAAAGAAAGTAAAGTTTATGGCAATTCTGAGTACTAAGCCAATAGTGAGAGACTTCAGAAAGGTTTCATGTGTGTGCCAGCAGAAAAGTAGAGATAATGTTTACTATGAGCATGTTAAGATGAAATTAGTCATTGAGAAAAAATAATACTCCAACGCTTGTTGGGTGGCTCAGTTCATTGGAGCCAAAAAGATTGCAGGTTTGATTCCTGGTCAGGACACATACCTAGATCCCTGGTTGGGGTACATATGGGAGATGACTGATTGGTGTTTCTGTCTGACATCTCCTTCTCTCTCTCTCTCTCTCTCTCTCTCTCTCTCTCTCTCTCTCTCTGTGTCTCTCTCAAGTCAACAAACATACACACAGGTGAGCATTTAAAAAAAAAACAATAATACTCCATACTCTACCTAGATACTATAGATATAATCAACTACAGGTAAGGAAAGGTAATCACTGTAAACTGAATACTGGAAACAACTTCATGGTGTGTAACTCAACCCAAAAAGATACTAGAAAACATACCCTGACTGATGTGGCTCAATGGATTGAGTGCCAGCCTACCAACTAAAGGGGCGCTGATTCAATTCCCAGTCAGGGCACGTGCCTGGATTGCGGGCCAGGTCCCCAGTAGGGGGCACATGAGAGGCAACCACACATTATGTTTCTTTCCCTCCCTTCCCTTCCCTCTAAAAATAAATAAATAGAACCTTTAAAAAAATATGTTAGAAAACATCTAGAATAGCATTTTAAAAACCAAACAGAAGGGGCTAATGCGAAGCTGTGGTGTGAATCTGTGCCTAGCACACCAAGTATAATACTGATCACTGTCCCTCAAAAAAAAAACAAATACATTGAGCTGGAGCAGAGCAGCCAAACTACTCAGGGGAATTAGTGAAAAGATGCAATTTGAGGAGAGATCAGGCAAGCTAGAGCTCTTCACAATGCAAGAGGAAAGCGACCATGCCTGAAGTTCATGGGCTTCCAACGTGATTCTCTGTGGACAAAGTGAACATGAAATGGATCCCCAAGTCCCAGTAAACTTGAGCCAAGAATCCTCTGAAGTATGAAAGTGGGAGACTCAAGTCAAATAAAAGAAATGCCATTCTACAAGGCAAGAAGAGAATTTATGGGATTTATTTCCACCAAGAGGTGTTACAGCATAAATAATACAGTCTTAAAGAAACTTTTTTAAATGTTATCTTTGTAACCATAAAAAGAGACTTTGAACAAAAATGGCTTGTTTCCTATACCAAAATAATTTTCTTTTGAAGGAAAATCATGAGGGAAAAGAAGAAGATTCCACTGTAGAGTGGAGGACCCATATAATAGAAATGAAAAATAGCATATAATCCAAATCACATGGAAACATTAGTGAAGAAGACATCCAGTCTGGCACGTTGCTGATACCATTAGTGTGCCTCTCAGATCCCCTCTCATCACCCTTTACCAAAGTTGTGCACCCATCCTCCAGCTTCTGTGTGTTCTGTTGCTAGGAGCTGTTAGCTGTGAACTTCATACAATTGCCCTTGAGCAGCTGGAGCGTCTTCACTACCCAGAGAGCCTCACATGCCTGAGAGTTTTTGTACCTCTTGGACATCTGTACTCTGATGACGCCTGTTGGGAAGGAAATGGTGGGCAGCATATAAAAGCCTTGGTTCCTTATCTCTTGCTTAAGTGGGAAAAACTACTACCTTCAGGACTGAAGAATAGCTTCCTGAGTGTGAGGTGCAATTCATATTCCAGAAAGCCCTGTGGAATCAGACTAAGGCTCAAACCTGGAATTTTACCCAGTCCACTTCCTCCACTTTCTAACCATTTTCTCTTCTGAGCACTGCCTTAACAACTCACTTTCACTTGATCCTTTGCTAAGGGTCACTCCTAGAAAAACCCTGCCTAAGACAGTCACTCAGGCTTCTGAGATACAACGTGACCTCATGTGCGCTGGAAGATCAGGGACCTTCCTTGCAGTGCAGGGTAGAAGGCCGTGGGGCACCCAGATCGTATACAGGCACACCTTGGAGATATTGTAGGTTTAGTGCCAGACCACCACAATAAATGCGAGTCTCGCAATGAAGTGAGTCGTAATCTTTTGGTGGTGGAAGGTCTTGCCTTCAAGTTGTAAAAAAAGTCAACATCTGTGAAGCACTATAAAGTGAAGCTCAATAAAATGAAGTGTGCCTGTATAAAGTAGATGGTTGCTCTAGTCATCTGTATTAACAGGATTCTCTCTCTTTACGAACGATGGAAACTTACTTTGCGCTGTACTTCTTTATTTTTTTTCTTTGCGCTGTCGTTCTCTAACACCTGATGTAAATGGCTCTAACTCAAGACATTGTGTCCCTAAGAGTCACTGAAAGGTGTCATCCATGAAGCTGCAAAGTTTACACTAGCCTTACAATCTTTTATTCCACTGTATTTCTCAAATCCCTCCTCTGCACCAAACAGGCCCTCGAGGAAATGGGAAGATGTGTAGCCACTGTCCTTATTTTCAGTGTTTATCACCTTGGTGAGGATCAACCAACTTCTCCAGTGAAGTGTCAGGTGGCACTGGTAGCCATGCAGTCTCTCCTCAAAATGACAAAGTCAACTAATGAGTGAGGTTGTGTTTCAGTAAAACTTTATTCGCCAAAATAGGAGGCATGCCATATTCGGCCCATGGGCTGTAGTTCGCTGACCCCTCACCTGCACCATCCAGCCATGCTGTTGCACTGGCTACTCTCCCCTTACTTTGGTTGAGGCATATGTGAAACCAGAGGTTCAGGATGGAATCGATTTCCTGTTTGACATTTTATCCAAATACATAAGATGACACAGCTTTGTGCAATTATTTTTTTTAGAAAAAATGTTATCCTGCCCCTTCATATAAAAAAGATCAAAGGCGAAGATGTCTGTTGTTGAATTGTTGTCTAAGGAAACCATTTTGCTTTAGGAGTGGGTATAGCTCCCAGACCATAAATGCAGATTCTGCCAGAAAATCAACTTTATTTTTTATTATAATTCCACTTATTTCTGTTTTAAACACCCTAAGGCGGAACGAAGCCAATACCCACTTGAAAGACAGACAGGAATAAATGAGCATTTCAAAATGCTACCCTACTTCTTAGATTTAACTATCTTGTAAATAAAAACAAGGTGCCCAAAATAAAAATAAACTTATTGCCTCCAGGTGCGTTAGATGTAATCTTCGTGTTTTCAAAGAAGGGGTTGGTATATGAAGGAATCATAATCTGGTGTCATAATAAGTCATCTAATAGTATTGCTCAAGGGATTTCTTAAATTCCCAGAATGTTAGTAGGCCTGGCAGATTCTTCCAGAACAGCCTTGTCCAATAGAATCTTCTGTGATGATGTAAGTGGTCTAGATCCACTTTGTCTGATTTTATAGCTTCTAGCCACATGTGGCTAATGAGCCTTAGAAATGTGGCCAGTGTGAATGAGAAAGTGAATTTTTAATTTTGTTTAATTTTAACTAATTTAAATAGCTGCATGTTGCTCGTGGTTACCCTATTGGACAGCCCAGTTCTAGAGTATAAAAATGCTTTGGAATGGCAGCTCCACGAGAGCAGGGCCATCTCTGCCGTGTTCCCTGCTGTAGCCTCAGCATCTCTAACTGTGTCTGGCATGCGTCGGTGGTCAGAAAATAGTTGGTGCTTAAATTAAACCCCTTCAAGTAAGGAATAAAAAGAGAGTGAGATTGATATCTGCTTTGCACAATCAAAAAAATATTTCAATGACTATGTATAAAAGGGAATTAGAATTTTTTTCAGTAGAAAGAGTGAAAAGGAATTACGTTTATAATAAAGGAATTTAAAATTTGGATTAAGTTAAGCCCTGGCTGGTGTAGCTCAGTGGATTGAGCGCGGGCTGCAAACCAGGCATCGCAGGTTCGATTCCCAGTCAGAGCACATGCCTAGGTTGCAGGCCATGTCCCCCAGCAATCGCACATTGATGTTTCTCTCTCTCTCTCTCTCTCTCTCTCTCTCTCTCTCTCTCTCTCTCTCTCTCTCTCCCTCCCTCCCTTCCCTCTCTAAAAATAAATAAATAAAATCTTTAAAAAAAATTTGGATTAAGTTAAATGCAATGATCATGGATTCATGCTTCAGAGAGAGTAAGAGAGAGGAGAGAGAGAGAAAGAGAGAGAGAAGGGTGAATTCAAAAGAAATCCTAGAATTGATAACTCCCTGCAATTTAGTCAAATTATGTTCAAGAAATACTCATTAAACAAGCCATTCTTCTAGTCTGTGTGCAGAAATCACTTGTTGTTCGGCTATAAAATATAGAGAAAGGAAAAGAGGGAGAGAAGGAGAGAGGAAGGGAGGGAAAGCCCTCAGTTGCTGCGGCAGCTGAGGAAGAGAGAGAGCTGTGGGAGCCCAGCAGTGGAACCAGATGAGACCCAAGCTGAGAGCCCTGCCCACACCACGCTGTGCACGCTGGAGGAGGTGGCCGTGCATGCTGTAACTACAGCCTTTCCAAAGGCACAGTGTTCTGACCAAATGCTGTGAGGCAGATGGCTGATTTCACTCAAAGCAGAGCAGAGTACATCCTTTCTGATAATGTGGCAAGACTTTAACCCATCTGTACTAACAGCCAGCAAAGACTAGACTGATCTCAATACAGGCTAACTGTTAGCAGACCATCCCAGCAGGACTCACACAATAGTTGTCTTTTCTCAAATGTGACAGAGTCCGAATAAAGCTTCAAATCGCAGCTTCAGTTTGGAGAGGGAACTAAGGTGCCCAAGATCTTCTACAAAACACTGTCCAGTGGAGCGAATAGCTTTCTGCACAAGGTCTGAAAAGACCTTGTCTGCCAAGTGATGTGTGACTGAATTGCTTGGCTTTCGGCCAACTATTTGGTATCTAGAATATCAGGCCTGAGGTTCAAGATGAGGACGTGCTAGGCAGAAGACCCCAATGACTTCAGGTCAGATACAGAATTTTGGGTCTTCATCTTAGTGACACACTCAATTCCAGGATATGACGTGCACTGATGAGCTGAGAACAGAAGAAGCTATATCTTGACCTGGTTTGTGGTTATATGTGTTTTCATTTTATAGCGGACAGTGTTTTATGAACTCTTCTGTATATTTGATATGTCTCATGTTGTCAAGGAATAAACAAGGAATAAAGCAATCGCTCTATTATCACATTTTTCAGATTCTAGTTTGAATGGGTTTGTTCACCCAGTGACATCAACTGAGCATGTGTGCGTGCCAGGTACTGTGCTAGGAGCTGGGGATTAAAGAGAGACATGTGTTATTGCCCTGGCTTTGGGAAAAGTCTCATGGGGAAGATTAACAAGTAAACAAATCATTGGAAATCAGCATGATACATATTTCCTTAGGGGTAATGTATAAGGATTCAGCTCAAAGGAAAGAACATATTTTTGTCTGTGGGTGGCTGGCAGGTGGTGGGAACTGATGAGGGGAATGTAATGAAGCAAATAAAAGCAAGAAAAGACAAAGTATAGTCAGAGAAATGTTCCTGGAAGTAACAGTTAAGCTGGATCACAAAAGATATGAAACATTTTTCAGACACATCATGAGAAGGCATTCTAGACAGACCATCAAGTCCAAAGCTAGAGAGGGATGATAAGGTGTGCCAGGTGTTGGCAAAGGGAGACAGCAGGGAAATGAGACTTTCTGCTAGATCAGGCAGTGAGGGGTTAATCCCTTCTACAAGGTGCTCCCAAGCCTCCTATACCTACCCTGGGTTAACATGTGGCACCATATTGTTTTTGTCTGGTTTCTTATGTGTGTTCCTCATAGGACTATGAGATCTATCCAGGAGGTATCCAGCCTCTGGAAAAATAGAGACATTTATGGAAGAAGATACAAGATATAAGAAATATTGTACCTAGAACAATGATGCCTCAGTCCCCTTCAAAGGAGGCACCTTAGGACCACACACAGTTCTCCCACTTGCCATCAGCTGCCCCGTTGTATTTTTCCTGAATCTCATCAACAGTCTAAAATCTCTTCCCTTTCAAAGGTGATTTTAGTTTTGGGAAAAGCCAGAAGTCACAGGCCACCAAATCTGGGATATATGGGGGCTGAGTCACTTGGGTGATTTGATGTTTTGCCAAAAAACTCTGCATGAGACATGATGTATGAGTGGGTGTGTTGTCATGATGAAGCTGCCAATCACCAGTTGCCCATAGCTGTAGCCTTCTGAATCATCTGAGTAGTTTCTGCAGAGGAATGTTCAAGCTTAACACAAAATTTGATACAGATTTGTTGCTCTACTTGCTCAGTCATTTTGAATGCAATGGCCACACATTCACTCAATGGCATCTACCACCCCTACTGACTAGTTCAGTGGAGTCATCGTTGTTCACACATGTGCATTCCAGTCCACTCTCCTTGGCTGCCAGGTTATATCGATGTCGGCAAACCATTCTCATTATATTAACAATGCCTGAACTTTTTCCAGACAGACCTCATCATATATGCATTTTTGGAAGGTAGGGGCCAGGTCTGTGTGCACCTTTTCCCATATTTGAGTGAATGAATAGAGAGAAAGTTAGAAAGGTAGATTGTAAAAGGCTTTGGGTGCCAGACTAAGGAGTTTGGGTCTTTTCTTATGGGAAAGGCACAGCTCACCATGTGTGGAGCCCCTTTCAAAGTTAAGGCTCTGGTTTATGGAATTCAGAGGTTATGATTGCTGAGCAGGGAGATTGTGGCTGGAAATTAGACAGCCTCGGTGCTCATTTCAGGAAAACTAAATAAACCATAGAAAAACCTGTTGTTCCTAAATTTCTTCTTAAAGAGGAGTAGCAAACTTGGAAGAGTCAGAACATCCCCTGAATAGGTTAAACCTACTGTCTCTTCTCCCCTTAGTGAGAAGTATTTGAATCTTTAATCTTAACCCCCAAAAGAGCTGAAATCAGCATTCAGAGAAGGAGAGTTAAAATAGGGGCAGGCAATGAATCAGATGGCTCAGGCTGAATGAAGCAGACTTCGAGCAGCCAGTGGGCAGTGCCAGGCAATAGTGTGCCTGGAGGGCAAAGAAAGTGAGACAGGGTGTGTGTCGGGGGTGGGGAGGGGGGTAGGGGTGGTGTTCAGAAAGAGAGGTGATGGCAAAAACAGCTTTGCCTACATTGCAATTTTGCCAAGGGCCCTGGCAAATGCCTGCTTGCCTCCAAAAACCACCTTCTCTGCTGTTTACAGTAAGCTGCTGATACCTGAATTTAAATACCAGGATTGCTTGAAGTTCTAAGAGCCTCAGGCTCCCCCAGTTCAGTCTGTAGGCAGTGGGCTTTGCAACTCCAGCTTCTCCAGTTCCACCAGGTTTCTCCTTACCTACACCCCACCTGTCCCCTGCAAGAGGACTAACAGAGACACAAAGGAGAGGAGACAGAGGAGAGGAGTTAAATGCATTCAGGTACCACCCTCTATCACCTTTTCCCTTAGTTCATCCTTTGCCTATCAAAAATCTATTTCCCAAGAAATTCCCAAAGCTGGAATACTCTCAAAGTTTTCTTGTGACCACAGAATAATTTCTCACAGTTAGGTCTCTATCACTGGTTCTCAGTCAGGGAAGTTTTGCCCCACCCTCTCCCTCCCCAGAATGTTTGGCACTACCCGGAAGTATGTTTGGTTGCCATAACTTGGGAGGATGTTGGTGGCATCTAGTGGTAGAGACCAGGGATTCTATAACCAACCCTAGAATGTACAGGACAGCCTCCCCCACCAAAATTATCAACCCCCAAATGTCGGTAGTGTTGAGTTGGGAAAACCTGGTCTGTCAGAATCCAAAATCCAATTTCTTATTGTTGCTGCTCAAAGAAAAGTGGCACAAAGTAGCTGTTGTCAACATCTGCAAAGTCCTAAAGAGGACAGATCTGAGAAAATCCCAACTGGGTCGTCCCAGTCTGAAGCCAGAAACAGAGTGCCCCAGGCCCCCATCTGCCATCCCTCACAGTTCCCCAGTATCTCCTGCACTCTGTGCACTGCATCTTCAGACCAAAGGCCAAGTTAGGACATCAGACAGTCATGGTGTCAGAACAGTCAACATGGCAAACCACTGTCGGCAAACATCGGAGGTCCTGTGTCTTGCTCTTAGGCACCAGCTTTGGACAGAATAAATTCAGTTACCTTTGAAGAATTAGAAGAACCCAGAGATCTTAACTTGTTTAGAATTCACCACACCAGCAGGGATTAACAAAGAAAGTGGTTGGACTGACCTCAGAAGTCCTATGGAATGATCCAGTTTGATCAATCCAGGCCCATCATGTGGGTTGAAGCAGGAAGGAAAACCACACTCCCTGTCATCAGACTCAATAGTTATAGTTTCTGACCAACTTAACACCACTGGACAAAATTCAAAACCATTTTTGAACATTTGCTGGAGCCTGTGACTCTCTCCTAAGTGGTCCACAGGGTCCAGCTTTACAAAGTCATAGTCCTTGAAGCAAAGGAATGAAGTCTGCAGCGTGCCCTTTTTAATATTCTGAACAAGGGCTTTAGAAGTGAAATGCCACTGTGAGCTGAATGGTTACAGTATTGTTCCAGGAAAGGCAGTTGCTGACAAGTACTTCAAAGTCACTTATGCCACCCGAGGAACATAATGTTCAACTACCGAAGGAAGAATAGACAGTGCATGCAGCTTTATTATACATCAAGTAATTGAATATACAAGGCAGGAAACACCTCTATCATCTAGGTCATTCACAAAAGACTAGATCCTTGGCAGTGGATTTAAGATTGTACACCCAATCAGGACTCTACATAAAATAGCCAAGTGTCAAAAATGTCACTGCTTTTTGAAAATTGTGTGGCAGTTGTACTTAAGCAGATTGTACTGAGTATAAGGATGCCTGAGTTCTTTATTAGCTGTCAAGTGTGTTACAAAGGCTGTGTCATGGGTTTCATGGGTTTCTTCTGGCATTTCTAGGTGAAGAAAAGTCCATTAACATTAGTTGAAAGCCTATTACAATGGCTGGCCTGAACCAGGCACGCAATATACTGCAACTCATTTAGTCCGCACTCACTGCTGGTGCACATAAGGAGCAGAGACTAAATAACTTGCTTACAGCCAGGAAGCGGCAGAAGCGGAATTGGAACCCAGTCGTGTCTGTCTGCTAAGCCAGTGCTCTTATTTCTACCTTATAACAGAAGGCTGCCCCTAGGCAGGCAGCCTGGCTCTTTGCTGGCATCTCACGTGGTGACTGCACCACAACCATGCAATTACTTACTTAGCAACTACTTACTGAACACCCGACTCAGCCTTAGAGAGAAAGTGGTAACCAAAAGGGGTTTCATCTCTTTCTTCAGGGGAGTTTCATTCTACTGGGACAAGGAGGGAGATAGATAATAAGTATAAATAAATAAATATATAAATATATTTATTTATGTATAAATACATAAATATATTTATTTATGTATAAATAAATAAATAGTAAAAACATAAAAAGCTGCTTTGGAGTAGTATTAAGTTCTGTGAAGGAAATAAATCCAATAGTGGGCTAGGAAGTCACTGAGGTGAGGAGTTGGGAGTATAATTTTATGTAGGATGGTCAGGGAAAGTCTTTGAAGAGTTAGAATGAATTGAAATTGAATGACAAGAACAGGTGTGGCCAGAACTGGGGAAAGGGCATTCCAGACGGGGGGAATCGCCACCAGCCAAACGCCCTTTGAGAGGCATGATCTAGACGTGTTCAGGTGGGATGAGGAAGGGTGCCAGTGGGGCTGGAGTTGAAGACCTAAAGCAGCTTAATTCGTATAACATGTCATGGTGGGTCCTGGGTTCGAGTGCAGGCCTTAATTCTAAATTAGGGACTGGATTAAAGAACAGAATCAGCAACTCTGCACTCATTCAGGAAACATCATGCCAGCATACGCTGACTGTCAGCATGGTAGAGAATCTTTCAGAAGCCAGCAGCTTCCAGAATCAGGAAGGGAGCTGTCTCTGCTCCAGGAGCCATGCTGTGACCTCACTGAAATGTCACTATGGCTCTGGAATGGTGACACACTGGATACTCTCTGAAGCAGCCATCATGGATGAATTAGACACCCACACAAAAAATACATTGTACCTCCAAAGCAGAGATTCATCTGTCCCATGAATATATCAAAATAGTATTCACAATCAAAACTGTGATGCCCTAGTAATATCAACAAGAATGCAGCATTTGTAAATGAGACATAGCTTATGGATAGGTCAGAACATTACAAATTATGGGGAAGAGGCAGTTAGAAAGTGCTTGTCCCAAGATACCAGCAGCATACACTGGATGCAATGTACTCAGCAGGTACAATGTACTCGATGTACCTCCAGAAGAGTTTGTTTTGGGATGTGATTATTAGTCCTATAAAAGTTCACATTTATGGAATGGCTAGGGTGGGTGGAGAACTCCATTAAGAATGGTTTTAGTTAGGGTGACAGGGACAGCCGAGAACAGAACCAGAGTCAGACACTCTGAATCCCTGTTCTGTTACCTCTGATAATTCTGTGTGACCTTAAGCAAGTTCATGAACCTATCTGTTATTCAATATTAGCAAATTAAGGACAGTAAGGAAGTCTGTCTAGGCATGTGTCCCCACAGGAGCACTGTGGAGTACAGTCCTTCCAAAATGAATAGACTAAGCTTAAGAAATACAGGAGTTCATGCAGATTAGTGTTTACAATGAAGCTGAAATCTGCATCAATGCCAAGGTGTGATGTACTCAAAGGAAAACATTAATAAATAGTAGCACTGGTGATGTGCAGGCATGCCAAATGAACATGATACCCAAAGGACTGAAGTTTGGGAAGAAATGAAACAAAATTTGCTCTGTAAAAGGCACAATACCAAGAGCTGCTCAGACATAAGGTGTTATTGGTAGTAACAGGGGAAGAATGCAGTGAGATCTCTTGTAGGGTTGAGTCCTAGAAAGTCAAAGCTCTTACTCGAGCCTCTGGTCCCTTCCAGCAGAGAAGCCAGCTCTAGATAGATGCCAGAGCCTTGAGTGGTCTAAACAGTGAGGTGCCTTCTAGCCTCCTCTATTCCACTGTTTTCTTTTAAGAGCCAATCCCACTGAAATGATTCAGCCAAAACAAGCTGTCTCAAATAGCATGGCTCTGTCTCCTCACAACAGAATGGAACCAAGGGTCATTGCTGCTGCTCACCATGAAAAACCAGTTTTGTTTGCCCTACTGTGTCTGCCTTCCAGCCAATCTGAAAGTCATTCTGGGCAGCTGACACAGCATTCATCTACTTATGGGTTCAGCTACTATTTAGAATGCATCCCGTTCCAGGCACTATGCTGTGTGCTGGGTGTACAGTAATGAGTAAAACCAGTGAAGCTCCTGCCTCCTAGAGAGCTCATAGCCAAATGGAGTTTTCAGATATCAAACACAGAATCTCACAAATACTTAATCATAAGCTCTGATGAGTGTATGTTCAAGAGATACAGGGTGCTATGAGATCACCTAACAAGAAGACTCAGGGAAAGGCTTTCTGAGGAACTGACTTGTAAGCTCAGCTATGCAGAATCAGCAGGAGTTTGATAGGCGATGAGTAAGAGAAGAGCCTACTATCAGATACAGTCCATGCCAAGGCCCTGGGACAGAAAAGAGGTAGCCCTCGCTAGTAGCTGAGTGAGGTCCAGCATGGTGGAAGCATAACATGCAAGGGGAAAAAACAATATGAAATAAAACTGAAGGGGATCAAGTTGTGCTGGGCCTTCAGGCCAGTGTAAGGATGTGAATTTACTCCTACATTTAACGGAAAACCTAGGAAGGGTTTGGTGCAGCACCTCAGTTGAAGTGATGGTGGTGGTGGTTACGGTACGGTGAGTGCACATATGCTTATGTGAGTATCTGTATTTGTGCTTCTGTGTGTGTGTGTGTGTGTGTGTGTGTGTGGTATGACTTATGTGATGTGATCAGTCAGCTTCAATCCAAGGGCTACCAATGGGCTCAACGAGCACCAGGTCATGCAGACTAGGAGCTGACAAACCTGACTTCCAGGCTAAGATTTTCTCTCCTGAGCCCCTCTCCTGGATGTGAACGGACTGGGGCGGCATAGCCACTGTATTTCAGAAATTTTGTGTTGAAATTCAAGAAGTGTTTTTGCTTGTCCTCCCTGATTGGAGGGCACCATGTGGTATGCAGGGTCCAAGGAGGGTATACACCCTACCACACACGGGACACTCCCTCAGTCACATGCTGTTCTGTGTCCCACACAGCTTTCTAGCATCCCAGCAGACATGCATGTAGGTGAAAAGCCTGGTTATGATTATCTGAGCCTAACTCTATTTCACATTTAAAGACACAATATTTTTGCATGTTTTTAATAAGCAGTACATTTTTCTGGAACAAAACCACCATGAACATTGAGGGCCATGGTATTTTGTTCACTTCAGAACTTTCCCAAGAATTGTTCACCCTTTTAGAAAATTGATTCACCACTGACAGTGCTGTTCATGGTGCTTGAGTGGTCTATCAGTCTACACTTGGGTCTTCCCATTCACGGGGATTCTTCCCAGAGGTATAAGCCTCTGACCACTTCACTGTGGCTTGTAGAATAATCAGACCTCAGCATTTACATATCAAAGTAATAATTATTTACTATAAATCACTTTCCTTTTATGTTCCTTTTATATTAAAATTAGGGTATTATGTTGACTTTTCTCTGATTGTGTGTACAAGTAAATTATACCATCAATAAATAGTAAAGGAGGAAGTAGAAAATATTTATTTTATTTTTTTTAAAGATTTACTTATTTTTAAAGAGCAGGGAAGGGAGAGAGAAAGAGAAGGAGAAGGAGAAAAACATCAATGTGTGGTTCCCTCTTGAGCACCCCTCACTGGAGACCTGGCCTGCAACCCAGGCATATGCCCTGCCTGAGAATCAAACTGGTCACCCTTTGGTTCATAGGCCGGCACTCAATCCACTGAGCCACACCAGCCAGAGCTGAAAATATTTATTTTAAAATAGAGATACTGGGTCTGAAACAGTTGAGAAAACTGAACAAGACTATTCAGTGCTTTAAAAATGCTATGATTTTGGAAAATCACCTACTTACTATCCTTTGGATGGTCTCTTGATAATATTGACATATAGAAAATCTTATGTTAAAATTATAGTTTAAGTAACCCAGAGAGGTATCAGGGTGATGTCACCAGTGAGAAATCATGTTGGTATCGTTTACTCCCTTTATAATATGATAAGAAGGACATTTGACCTTTGTGGTATTCTTCCCAAAATCTATAACCTCAGTCTCATCATGAGGGGAAAAAATCAGAAAAACTCAAATTGAGTGGCAGTCTACAAAACGACTGTCCAGTCCTCCTCAAATCTGTCCAGTTAATGAAAAACAAGGAAGGCTAAGAAACTGTCACAAATTGGAGGACATGATGGCCACATGCAGTGAACATCTGGACGGGCCCCGGAAGAGAAAGAGGACATTAGTAGAAAACTGATGAAATGTTGAGTCCATTCTGGAGTTCCATTTATAGCAATGCACCGATGTCACTTTTTCTGTTTAGGCAAATGTGTGAGGGCTGTTTAGGACTTTGCGGTAGAGGAGACTGGGTAAGGAGTGTGCAGGCATCCTCTGGACTATCTTTGCAGTGTTCCTATACCTCTAAAATTATTCAAGTTTTCTTAAAGTCTATTTTTTTAAACATAGGAAGACATTAGGAGACCCACATTTAAACATAACTTAAGGAATTTTCCTAAAGATATAAAGTAATCATGACATAAGAAAACACAACTGAAACAAAAGAAATGTCATACTCCCCCTGGATCCTTACTCTCCAGGGTCAATACAGGAAGAAGAAAAAGGCAACATGGGAAGCACTGGCAGCCATCGTGAATCATCACATCCGTAGTGCATATGCAGATGCCAAGAGGCACGGTAGAGATGAAGGGAATGGGGTGGGTGGGTCAATCAGATGGGCTGCACCAAGCTTTGAAGGTACAGAAAGGCATTGCAGGTAAAGCAGAAAGGCTGATTGACAGAAACAAAAAGAGGGATTAATATTCAGACTATTCTTGGGGAAAGTTTAGTTCAAGCAGTAATGAGAGGTCAGGGTAATAAAAATAATAACGGCAAATACTTAAATAGCACTCTCTATATAATAGGCATTGTCCCACATGTTTTATGAACACTCACTCATTAACTCCCCATAACAATCCTGTAAGGTAAGACTATTGCTCCTGTCTTTAATGGGTGAGAAAACTGAGGCACAGAGAATATTATCTACGTATTAGGTTGAACCTTATAAAGTTGCCATTTTTTTAGAACAGAATTATCTACTCTCAGAAAGTTGACATAAAATGTACCTTGCCTAAGTCCTACAGCTCTTTAAGAGGTGAAGCTGGACTTGGAACCCTGGCAGCTGGCTCAGGAACCTGTGTTGGGAGCCTCCAAGCTAAAGGGCTTCTTACAAAAATAGCCAGAATTTACCAAGTGCTTATCCTACACTCAGCACTGTCTAAAGCCTTGTATGTATCGACAACAACTCATTTACTTTTGCAACAGTCTTGAGGTAGATATGACAATCAGCCAATTTATAGTTGAGGAAACTGAGGTCCAGAGAGCTTTAAATGACCTGCCAAAAGTTACACAGCTAAATAAATGGCAGCGCTGGGATTTGAACCCAGCCTAGCTGGCCCTACAGCCAGGGTTTGGTGCTCCCTGACTTTTGTGTATTTGTAGGTATGGAGTGGCAGAATTTGGACTGAAACAAGCTTTAACTGGCATTTAATGATCTGGAGAGAAGAGGCTTTTCCTGTCAAACCTCAGAATAGATGTTAAGGGTTTTGCATTTGATAGGACACACAAGAGGGGGATATTATATTTTCTGACCAGCTCAAAATGAATGACATCATTATTCTGATGGAATAGAAGTTTGACTCATAATCTCTTTACAACACAAGCAAGGAAATAAAAGAAAGAATGAAAGACAATGGAGAAAAAGAAGAGAATGTGGAAGACTGGAAGATAGACTATAAAGTGCTATCAAGTATTTTATTTGCAGTTGGCTAGCCTCTCCCTACTCTCAAATGACTTTCTGTCCATTCAGTAGACATTTGGTTCTTGGATCTACTCTACCCAATAGTCAGGTAGTCATGTTATAATCGCCCTGTATTCAATTAACTTCATTTACTCCAGGATTCTCTTAGACAGAGAAAAAAAAAATAGCCAAATGTTACTCTCCAGCAAATTAATTCTTTAAAATGCCATCTAATAATATGACCTAAAGCTTTACTAACTTTAAAGACTAGGTGAACCCAAATTACAAAAGAAAAAAAAAAAAACCTAAATTACAGAATTTTTAAAAGTGAAAATCCATTATTTTTACACTTGTACAATATCTTAAGTTAGACTAGCTATGGATTGCCTAGTAAGATTTTACACAAATAATAAGTCCCAGAACATAAATTAACCCCAATCTTGAGCACTAAGTAACTCAGACTGCCAAATCCACAAAAATGGAAACATCCTTAACTTTATCTCTTTAAATCTCAAAATAGAGCAAGTTAAGTCCCATGGACTTCATGAACCAATATCCTGGATCAGTTATGTGGAAATATAACTTAGACTGGAGACAGATGTACATAAGGCACAAGTACAATAAAAGTGAACTAATTCCCGTGAAAATCTAATTACTCGAAGGAAAAGAGCACTAAAATGAATGTATTATTGGGACCACTCTGCCCACTGGTCCTGTAAACCTGCCATAACAACGGCAATTTTCTTAGATTTTGAAACATATAAACATGTTTCAAATGCTGTCACACCGACCTCTACCAGTTGGTAAGCCAAAGCGCATTGCTTGGTATACTTTAACTCAGTATCATGGGTTCCTATTGTAGTCTGGAACCATTTGAATCAGTGTGTCTCCATGGCAACTGTTGATATAACTAGTTCCTTCACTTACCTAGTAACATGAAATAATAGGCTATTCTTCATGACACACAGCAAAACAAGATTTGGCTTTGTTCATTGCTTATGCATTATTTTAGGCCAGTCCTCATCCTCTTCTTGACAGTGCCTACTGCAAACCCAGCAGTACCCTGTGAAATGAGGCTTTCAGTCACAGTGAGTGCAAATAGCTATGCCTTAGCAAACTGCTTATACACTCTTGCACTTACTTATACACTCTAGTGAAAAGGAGAGATCTCCGTTCCACGAGTTAAAAGCAGACCACAGAGGACTTAAATCAGTGTTCGAGCCTGTGGCATGATGCGCCTTTTCCAAGGCACTGAAAATGACACTTCTGGGTCTGGAAATTGTTCACATCCCTTTCAAAGAATATCAGTTTACCCATTCCCAAAGGTACCATCAGACAATAAATAAAATGAAAATTGGGCTTTAACTTTTTTTTATTATATCTGTAGCGATAAAGATACATTTTCCATTTACACTGAATGTGTTAACCACATACGTGTTCTTAAAGTAAACATGTTGGCCAAAACTCACTTATGGTCAGACCTACTCTCAGAAGTCTTTATAACACAGAAGGAGCATGACTAGCGGACATGCCCATCTGAGAGTCACCGACCAGACAAAAGAATGAAACACAGGGAAAGTCCAAATGCAGGTATCTGGGCACTGAAAGCACCTTGACTTTAACAACTCCCACTGTTCTCACTAGGAGAAATAGCACAATGTGTGTAGTTCAAAGGGTGAGGTCACAGGTGTGAACCCACACTCTGAGGCCTCTTACTAGCTATGTGTCATTGGGAAAGTTACTTGTGTCTTTGTGCCTCAGTTTATTCATCCATAAAATAGGCATAATAATAGCACCTATCTGTTTCAGACTAAGCTGTGTCTCTCCAAAATTCAGGTGTTGACTGTTTAACCCTGGATGTGACTATGATAGGGCCTTTGGAAGGTAAATAGATTTCGATGAGATCACGAGTGTGGGACCCTTATGATGGGATTAGTGCCCCCAAAAGAAGAAACAACAGAGAGCTTTCTTCCTTTCTCTGCCATATGAAGCCATCTGCAAGCCAGGGATAGGACTCTCACCAGGTAATGGAATCAGCTGGCAGCTTGGTTTTGGACTTCCAGCCTCCAGGATTGTGAGAAATAAGTGTCTGCTGTGTAAGCCACCCAGGCATTTTGTTACGGCAGTTTGAGCTAAGACACAACCTTATGCTTTTTCTCACATTTTTCATGAGCTGAAATTTAAAAAGCATGCAAAATAATGCCTGGAATATAGCAAGTGCTTTATTGTTTGTCAGATGAAATACTAGAAAGTAAATGAATGGGTGGGAAATTCTAAAATGTTTCTTAAAAGATTTCTGCCATTTTGTCTTAATTAGCATCCTCTTTAGTACTTTTTTAAAAAATTGTGTTTGTTATTATGCCAGCCAAATTAGCTAATATATGTGACAGCATCTGGTATAGAATGACACACCCATCTCTAGAATGGCTGTCACCACAATTGTTTGCTATGTAATTATAAATGCTTGCTGTTCTTGGGTTTAAAACTTGTTGCATCAGACCCACAGCAGCCCTTTTCTTTGAAAAGTTGTAGAGAAAAACTTGGCCATCTACTTTATGTCTGTCCAAGTTGGCATGTCCAATTGTGGCCACAGGGAACAATAATCACTTTCAATCTGTTGGACATTGGTTTTATGTCTCCTTACATAGAATTGCACCTTACATTAGGATGTGATTGTAGTCAGGTCACACCTTAAATGCGTGCAGGAAGCTACTCCTCTATGCCTTGTTGCTAACTTAGCAATCAAGCTGGACTTGACCCCAAAATTTCCTTTAGCTCCCCTCTTTTTTCTCTCTTCCTTCTCTCCCAGGCATGTGTGTGCATGCGCATGTGCGTGATTGATGAGCACGCAGCACAGAGTCTGCACATTAAACATCTTCTTTTGATTAAATAGTAATACAAGATATGGAGAAAAGAAGACAGAACAGTCAGTTACCAACTCCCCAAGCTTGCATCCCACAAGCTAGCGCACCAGAGCCCAGAGAACAACCTTTGTTTAACAATTAGGCAAGAGATATAGTGGGAAAAAGCCCAGCTTGTTTCCTTTCTACATAAGATCAAGAAACTAGCCAATTCCATACTGCTTGTGGTTTAGTTTTGAATTTTCCCCAGGTCTATTCAGACCAATTTGAAGCATGAGCTTATTAAAAGTGGGATGGCTATATTTAAAAAAAAACAAATGTAAGTCAGCTTTCACATTTGACCAGTTTATAATTTGTGCAATGACAAAGATTTTCAAATACAGGGATACAAAAGTAGGTTTACAGTTTTGAGTATGCAAAACAGTTTATTTTATATTATTATTTGTTAATTATGGTATTATTTCCCATACCAACAACTGAAAACCCACTCTGCCCACCCCTGTACTCTAACCAACATGGTCAATTCAGCTGATCATTCGTGAAAACAGCAGCATCTTTGGTGTCTATGTGTGTGTTTTTGGGGGGGGTGTTCAAATTTAAGAGAAAAACACAGTTTTTATATAAAGCATTAATTTAAACTTTAAAAGAATGGACAACCTTCCTACCTTCATGAAGAAATGAAATGAGAATGTAAATCTATCCTTTCTCTTCATGTACTCTGTGATGGATATGCAAACCGTGAGTAAAAGTGTTTAGAAATGTTCAGTTTAAGCACTGGCTACAGCTTTTGGTTGGGGGTGCTGCCTCAGGCATGGTTAACGTACTTAAGGAACAAGGGGTTTGTCTGCACCTAAGCTGCTTGTTCTTTGACACAGCAGGTACAGCAAACACACTGCACTGTGCAGCAACCACTGAGGATTTTTGCTCTAATGAGAAAAGCTGGGACTGTGCTCTGAAGTCATCAATTAGAACCTTGTTCCCTCTCCCAAGCCTCCTACTGTGAGGGTTTATCCTACCTGTGCAAGCTGGTTTTGCCCACATCAAGTTAGAAATCAGCATCTCCTCAGCAGGCTGCTGTTTGGCCAATAAAGACAGGATAGCTATTTATGTGGGCAGGATTGAGAGAAAGCCTGAGTGAGCCTGGGTACTGTTTTCATTAGCCGTCCAGTTCATTATGGTAGGTGGATGCAAAGGGGAGTCTCAGAGTCACCGCTGTAAACTGCAGGGAATCAGAACTCAGCTGACTTCCATTCTCCAATGTGGGTCCAGCGGCTAGGTCCCTATTTCATTTAAGGGCATTGGGGATCTATTCAGAAACACAGAAGTAATGAAGTAGAATGAGAAACCATTAGGCAGGAATTAGAATGGATAAAAGGGAATTACTCAGTTTCTTTAATAAAGCCAATAAAGAATCACAATACATAATAATGCATTGTTATTATCTGATTGAATCCTGGGAGGTCCTTCCAAAGGTCCCACGTGATGGTCCCCCTCCATCTACCCCTTAGCATGCTTTCCTCTTGTCCAACGACTCTCCTCTGCATTACTTCAGACGCAGAAACTTTCTAATGGCTCACAGAACACAGCAGACATGTTTCTGCCCCAGAGCCCTTGCCCCAGCAGTGCCTGCTGCTGCTGCTGAGAGCCCCCTTTCCCTGGAGAGCTAATTGGCCAACTTGCTCATTCAAGGCTGGACTCTGTTCCCACCTCACCTCCTCAGTGTGGCTCCCAGCCACCCACACACTCCTGATCCTTCTTGCCCCACCCTACCCTTCCTTTTCTTCTACGGCACTTATCACCTTCTAACGTACCACTTAGTTTACTTATTTACTATGCCATTGATGATTTTCTATCCACCCACTACCACCACTGCCCCTCACCACCACCACCACCCGCTTCCCAATTCAGACTGTGGAAGGTCAGGAATCTTCGACTTTTCGTTCACTGGTACATCCCAAGCACTTACAATAGTGTCTGGCATGTGGTAGGGGCTCCATAAATACTTGTTGAATGAATGATGAGGGAAGCTGCCTATGTACCATTATCATTATTTTTTTTAATATATTTCTATTGCTATTATTATTATTATTATACCAAGCTTAAAGATGAGGAAACTCCTCTCGGACACATTATTTGACTTACTCAGTACTAAGCAGATGGCAAAATTTCAGATCTGCCCATCCAAGGTTAGTGCATTATGTCTTGTGACTTCAAAGAATGGCTTAGGAAGATGGATCAGTTACGGATAGATCTCAAAACAATGGACCAGATCCACTTCATTGGCATCTGAGTTTATTATTTTTAACAGATAAATCTTTCAAGATGAAAGTGTTTATATTATTTTAATTGATGTATGTCAGTGTTGCTTTGGGAAAGAAAAAATAGTTGTTAATCTACTCTGCAAAGGTGTACTGTCACCCAACTATTCGATTATAATAATAAAAATGTTGTTTATATTGGGCATATAGCTGGGCTCATATTCACAACATGCCCAGCAAGTGATGGGCACTAGAACCTGAGCCCACTTGTAGCCATTTAGGTTTCAGCCAAAGTTGGACTGACCGTGACTGGAATTCTTTACTCTTTCAGGAGCATCAGTTGAGTGTGAAAGCTCAAGTTTTAATGGTAAACAGAGATGAGTGGGCAGCATGGTCTTAAAAAAAGAAAAAACTAAGAGATAGAGTCTGGGATTAAGAGGGCAGTAAGGGAATGAGAAGCATCAAGAGGAAAGTGTGCCAGCAGACCAGGCAAGGAGCGCGAGCTGTGAATACAAATGGATTTGTTACGTTTTCTGTAGTTTACCAGGGAATTTGTAAATTATATCCACAGGAATGTGTGTGTGCTTATATGTGTGTTCCTGGTTATTAGAGACCACAATGATTCTTTCTTTTGACATCACATGACCCCAGTGTATAACCGATGGTAGTCATGGATCATTTCTGTGGATATGCGTGTCCACACAGAGATATGCACGGTCTGGCTCACTGGGCTAGCCACTCTCAGCACAGAGAGCCCAACTGTGTGGTTGCTGGTTTTTCCTCCTTCCAGAAGGCGGCCCTGGCTCTCCCCTCTTCAAAAACCCTAAGGGACAGATATACGGGTTTCTGAAAAATCATGCAATCCCATTCTAAACGGAGACAGCAAGCATGTTTCTTAATGTGTGTGGTGGCAGCCAAGGTGTGTGGACCCCAAGGAGAAACCTTCCATAGTTAAGGCAATGAGAATGGAATTCAGCTTCCCGGACCTGTGATGGAAGGGACACCTGTTTCTGTCCTGGTAGCTCTGGAAGGTGTGTTGTTGCAACATGATGAGTCATGATAAACACATCACAGTGAAGAATTAAAATGGAGGTGGACAGCAGCATAAACATCTGGGAGAGTAAATCGTTTATTTGACTTGTTCTCTGTTGTTCTGGTTTGAAGAAATAGCTTATCTAATTCAATTTTGTTTAGACAAATATCAAAATGAATTAGGTGAGCCCTCAGTAAAATTGTAAATTAAATGCTTTTTATTTCCACCCTTCCAATCCTTCCCTGGGCCCCCTTCTCACTGGCCCTCCCTAATTGCCACACTCTTCTCAGCACCCTGCATGTTTGCCTCTTCTGATGAAACTACCAATTGAGAGCTGATTCTCTCTAAAGTGTTAATTAGAGGAAAACGTTATTCTCAAGAAAACAAAATCCACTTAAACTAGATTAAATAAAGAAAGGTTAACTGTAAGCATATGAGAGGAAACCTCTGAGACATTCAGAGGCAGGAAACAAAGCGTGATGTGAACCTCCTGGACATGGGAAGCCAGAATGTGAAGACCTGACCACTGCCTGTTTTTCTCTCTGCTTCTCTCCCGTCTCAATCAATCAGCTGTCACATTCTCTCTGCTTTCTTCCTTACCTCCCCGCCTCCCCCGCAAACGGCTTGCTTTACTTTTGCATGACCTAACATGGTCTGACTCTGTATGATCTTTTAGTGAAGTGCCTGCCCTTACCTAAAGTCCCACACCTCAGTTCAGTTTCTAAAGACAGAGTCTGACTAGTCATTGGTCAGTCATGAACTGGCTCCTCCTCAGGTCATGATGGGACCTGGCCTGAATTGAGGGGAGATGGTGAAGAAATTAGGAGAGGGCTTTGTCAACCTGAAAGACCTAGGGCTGCCTAGCTGTGAACAGGACAAGGGAAGTGGAGCCAACAGATATAAGTATTTATTGACATAACCTATTGATACAATACTGTAGGACAAAATACCCCAGATGGCAGTGGTTTGAAGCTGCCAAGATTTATTGAGCTCAGGAGCCTGTGGGCTGGCTGGATGGTTCTTTTGTACTTGGCTGGGCTCAGTCACACTCAATCACATGCCAGGGAACCAGCGGGCTGTCAGCTGATCCAGAGGAGCCTCAGCTCAGACAACAAAAGCACTGGGAGCAGAGGCTCACGTGTTTTATACTCCAGCAGGCTAGCTTGAGCATGTCCGCATGGGCATGGCTGCAGTAGAAGAGCGCAAACAGAAACACTCAAGAGTTTTTCACAGTTCCATATGGGTTGCCATTTGCTAATATCCTGTTGGTCAAAAAAATTCACATGGCCAAACTCAGAATCAGGAGGCAAGGAAATCGACCCTATCTGTTTAGCGAGAAGAACTATCAAATCACATGGCAAAGGAGCTTGGATACAGGGAGAAAAAAGACATTGGAGCTGTTATTGCAACCAATCTGCTACATCATGGCAGCAAACTCACTGACATATACAACAGGCGAACAGAGATACACATCCTTCCCTATCAAATTTGCACAGAATCTTTCTGATAGAATCTAATTCCTGCTATGAAATAATGAACTACCAAGTCTGGAATATCGATGACCTCTCAAAAGACAGCAAATAAATGACAATTTTGTCTCTATGTAGACCTAGATATATATACTAGCCATAATATAAGACTAAGATAACAGGGGGAATTGAATTTTCTCCCCTTTTCCCCCACAACTCACACACAACATATCTAGGCTTGTGACATCCTGCTTTCTAATTCACCAGATTATAAAAGGAGGATTATTCCATTTAATCGTGTTTTCTAAATAGCTGAAAGCTGAACATGTGTGCAAATGGCAAGTAAACCAGAAGCCCTGAAGAGCTACTGGCTCTGCCATCATCCTCCTTCACCCTGTGGTGGCTGGGTTCCATATCACACAGTAGGGGCGAGTTGTTTGATTGCTCTTCTGCCAGGAATGGCAAGAATAAGGCTTCTTCTATACGTGACCCCCAATGAGCTCCAGGGATAGACAATCCATTCTGGGGTTGTTCTGGTCTTTTGCTTCTCTTCATGGAATCATAGAGTAATAGAATGTCAGGACTAGATGAGGCTTAGAAATCAACTAGTCCAGCATTTCTCAATTGTTAGTCACATAAACCACTCATCATTTTGTAACATCTGTTCTACTCTTTAATATTTTTAATCAAGTTGGCTCATTTTAAAAATCTAAATTAATTTATTTAAAAAATTTTATATGATAGTCATAAGTAGAAAAATCAGTATGAGTTGATGTAAATAGAAGATAGCCATAAAATAAACAGAATGAAAATACCACATTGTTACGAAATTCTGTCCAGATGCTTGAGCCCTCAGCCTGCGCAGTCTTGGCGACAAAGGGAATGTAGCAAATGCGAAGGAAGCGTTCGAGAAGTGTTATCCTCAAACTGACACGTTCTCTCTGGTGGAGTCAGGAAGATGGAAGGAGGCTTGAAAAGGTCACCACTTTTTCACTGTTCAACTCAATGTTGTTTAATGCCCTGTTCCTGTGTCCCAAAATCTTCTTGGACTTCCCAATTGTGTGTGCATCACACCGTGGGGAATCTCAATAGTCCAAGTCCTTTTATTCACAAATGAAGGAACTGAGGCTCCTCTTACTCCTTTCTGATGCTTGCCTTTGTGGCACATCACTACTGATTTGCATCTTAACCAGCAGCTGGATTAGCAGTAGGGAAAATAAATGAATTATAAGAAGAAGTAAAAGGCAGAATTGGTGGGTGGTGCTTTTGACTCTACAAAGTTGGAGCTTACCTTTTTAATTATCTCAGCTCTTCCTGTCCTTCATTACTAGAGGACATTAGTGCTGGCCTATTAAAATAAGTAGAAAACTTCTGCCTGGATCTACCACTATCTAAGACTGTTAGATCAAGAATCTTCTAGATAGATGTAGCCATACAAAGGAGGCATCTCCAGTTGTCTCACCAAGAAAACCATGTCAGGAAAAAGGCCAAAAAGGCACAGCTATCTAAATCTAATTCCCCCTGGGAGTCAGTCATAGGGGCTGTGCTAATGGCATTCTCAATCCTCCTTGGCAAACTGCATGGATTTTCAAAAGGAGGTAGAAAAATCCTCTTTGACTCCTTATCTTCTCAAGATGGATTTTTAGTTGAAAATCCTTTCTTTAAAAAAAATAGGATAAATGTTGTCATACAGCAAACTAAGCTCTTTATTCCATTGCCTGTGATTTGGAAAAGGGACAATCTTTAAGAAATACCCTTCTTCATCAGTTTCTTTAATGATGCTGATTATATCAAACATTGCTATTTTATTTTTAATTTCTCATGCTTTGGGGGAACAATGTGAGGTGTGCATTAAATAAATATTTCTTTTTCCTTTGTGTTATAGGATGACATCAAAAGGGAAATTGTCTTAATCCTTGGGATATGAGTGCCTCCACCTGATACCTATTATAGGAATTAAGTTTCTTTCTCCACACCCTGAATTTTAGTGTGCCATGCATTTGTTACCCCGTCTGACCTGTTCAGGCCATTATTCTTGTTGAAGGAAACAAGAGAAACCATGTGCCTGTGGGCCTGTCTCTATATTTGTTCATAACTGAGAGGTTCCTCTCAGCCCACGTTGGCTCTTTCTTCAGAGGCACAGAGGAGAGAGACTTCATGGTGCAGCAGGTTTGAGTGGACCCCCTGACTCTGTTCTGATCATCTTTGAGATGCTGACAGAGATGCCAAAGCTTTCTGAGCCTCAGTTCTTCGTCTGTAAAATGGGTAATAATTATAAAGATTAAAATAAGGCGATAGAAGTAAAGATCATAGCACGGGGCCTCCCATTTAAGCATGCAGTAGGTGGTCACTCTCATTATGTAGTGTTGCATTGGAAAGGCCACATGAGATAGAGCAGAGTATGTACAAGCTTTGGGGTCAGAGAAAGGATGGGATTCATTTCTGTGTCACTCATAATTGCATCTCCAGGGCCAGTTCCCACTGGCACACAGCAAGAACTCGGTATTTTTTGAATGAATGAGTGAACAGTTCTCTCATTATCTGTTATTAGCTATGTAGTCTTGGGTACAACATTTCACCCCTTGGTGTGTATTTCCTCAGCTTTGAGGCAAAGGTAATATATTTCTTAGAGAGCTACTAAAAAGCTTAAACACAGTGGCCAATGTAAAGTGCCCAGCACAGAAGCTGGCACATGTTATGCTTTCCCTTGGGGTTTATTCCCAAATCTCTACTGTCCTTCACATTCAAGGATCCCAGATAAAGCTAGGATCAGAATTTCCTGGGGAAGTACCCATTTTAAAAACTGTCTTTAAATGAGCAGTGGGGGTGTCCAGGGGCCCAGGATATATGAAGGCGAGGTCCCACAGGGTGGTCCTTCATCAAATATGTCAGGGTTTCAGAAGAGCAGGATGTCTAATTTGACCCAACTTCCCAGTTCCTGGGCAGCTGTGAAGCGGTATAGGTTGAGTATTGGCTAAGCCATGTGCTTATGAGGAGTCCTGAAAACAGGCACAGAAATGATCTTTCACCCTCAACCTCTTATTCTCATTTTTGAAGGAACTGAGAGAAAGGTTCCATCTCTGTGTCAGCTTCAGTTGATTGGTTGTGCTTTTGGTAGTTTTGTCTTGAAAAGGATTCCAAGGCCACAACTTGGCTTGGAAGGAAAGTGTGTCACAATTGATGACCAATGTCTGCACAAGTACAAGAGGGGGTGTTTATGGCTGGTGTGCCTGGAAATTTACACAGCAGCATTTAGGAAGGAGGTTTGCTATAACCTCTGCCAAAGACAAGGCATGTTTCTTTAACTGTAAAACTTGGCAATCTCACAGGAACCATTTCACACTGGCAGGTCATGGTGACACTTGCAATCTTAAATAGGAAAACAGATACTGACCCAGTGAAATTGAGCAGGAGTAACCCCTACAGAAATGCCTGGAAAAGTAGGTCAAATACACAGTATGTATCCATTTGCCAAATGTTTATTGAGCACCTACTATGTGCCAGGAAATGTTCTAACTGCTATTTTGTTTATTGAATAAAACAAAGACTCCTGACCCCATGGAGCTTATATTATACTGAGGCATGCTGTTGACCTTTGTATTAGTTATGATAAAAGTTTATTTATTAAAAAAAAAAAGGTCCAACTATTGGAGGGCTGCTGTCCAGAACATGTAGAGAAAAGGGAGGGCTTTCTCACTATCACTCACAAAGTATGACTGCACAACCTATCATTGTCTTGGGGGTCCCATCACCTGTTTCCTTACTACCCATTAATGCTTAGTTAGAAGAAATAGCACCTCCAGCTTCCTGCCACGCGATGTGTCAGTGTGACCCACATAGATAAACCATAGAGAATCTAAATCTCCAAATGTCTCATCCCTTCTAATTTGGCCAAAACTGCATAGCTGCACCTTCCTCACTCTGTCCCTGTGACCTAATCTATTGACAATCATCTTCTAGAACCAGGTTTTCTTTACTTTAGGAGCAGCTTGGCTGTGTCCAGATGCTTGGCCAAATTTCCCAACTGCATTTACCCTAGCTATTTGATAATACGTGAAATCTGTGCTGTTAGTTGCTGAGTCAGAGGCCCCAGTCAAACAACTGAGCATTAATCTGTGTAGACCCATTCAGTTCTTTGAGGCTTGGGGGCCAGACAGCAGCAGTGCCGCTGGCTCCTGAAACCCTGAACTGTGACTCAACCTTACCAAGGTCCGACTTCCCATTCATGCTTGCCCTTCCACTCTTTCGTGCTACTCCAAGACTCCAAATGCCTCTCAGGAGTGGAGTGCGCAAAATATCAATGTCTTTTATTACTGGCCTGTTGACAGCAGTTGAAGGCTGGGGTGATGGTATCAGCCAGGACTCTTAATTGCAAGTAATAGAATCCCAAATAAAATTGACTTAAGGGGGAAAAAAAGAATTTTGTGTTTCATATCACTGATGAGGGCTAGTTTTAGGCATGGCTAGATCAGGAATCAGTTTCTCTTCTCTGTGATACAGTCGCAGGCCCTCTTCACTTGGTAGAATTACATCGCATTGTAAAAAGACACCTGTTTTATACTAACTGGTTCCAGCAAAACTCCCCAGGCTGATGCACATTGGCACTGATTGCTCAGGCTAGGGTCACATGTCCATCTCTGAACCAACTGCTGTGACTGGGGATAAAGCAGACTGATTAATCTCCTAGATATGGAATTGGAGTTCATTTCATGGACTGAGAATGGGCAGGGGTGGTTCCATAAAGGGAAACCAGGATCTCTTACCAGAGAAGGGGAAATGTATATCGGGCAGGTGGAACCAGCAAACGTCCGCTAGAGGCACTCTGCATCATTACCAAGGTAGAGAGAGGTTACAGGTGTGAAGATGATAGTGACTGTTCATTTACTTCTTGCAAAAGCATTGGGAGAATAACCACTCAAGTGTCAGTTTCCAAAGCAGGGAAGGAGGAGCCACAGTGGTAGCCACCAGCCCACATGCCCCTAAACATCACCCATGTGTCTGTCCTCTTGGGTGGTGCATCATGGAGCGTTTTCCTGGGAACATGCACCCCAGATCCGGTTGGTGCCTCATGACAATCCAGTAACTTATCCTTCATCATGAAACCTGCAGCTTGTCAGGGCTTTAAATCACGCAGTTCATCTCATCAATGGTAGACATCTGTAAATTTGAGACAGAATGCTTTCTAATGCAGATGAATACCCAGAGCAAGGACATCATTAGAAGCCATTATAGAGCAGTGTTTTGCATTAACTGCTGCATGTAATGTTCACTGCCTCTTTGCTGATATTACCAAATGAAGGCTATTTCTCTGTGAGTCATTTTTATTATCATTATCACTGTCGCAAGGATCATCTAATTCATTTGTACTGCACTTGTTGCTGTAGAATCTAGATGATGGTCCCCAAGGCTGGTCGTGACTACCAGACTGTTTGGCGTGACCCCGGCCAGAGGGCCTGCAGCCATTCTGCAGTGCTTCCTCAGAGCCCATCAGAGCTCACATCCCACAATAATGCCTCATTCTGTTCTTTTTCTGCGCTCTCTCCTAACCCCACACAGTGCTTAAACAACAGGGATTGTCTCTTTGATCCCCGTGGTCCCTTGTACCCAGCCTATCGTAACTACTCACCAAATGTTTACAGAATAAGTGCTATGCATACTGACTGCAAAACAGAGGAGTCAGACATAGCCCCTAACCTTGAGCAACTTAAAGTCTATTAATTAAAGAAGCAGCAGTACTAAGGATGGCACCAGCTAATGTTAATCAAGTGCTAGTGTGCTATATGCTGAGCTAAGTGCTTTGCATGCATTATCTCATTAAGTGATCTTGACAACCTCCCCCCATGTTACATACTATTGCTACCCCCATTTTACAGATGAGGAAGCTGAAGTTTGTGGGGTAAGCTACCATCACATCATTTGAAAATGGTGGAATCAGAGTTTGAACCCAGGTCTGCCTGATTATAATGCATATTTCTAACCACTAAAGTAATACCATCTCTTTAAAGGCAGGATAAATAAACAGTATGGGAGAAGTCAAAACAAATTAATTCTCAAAAGACTAGCAAGGGGCTCCCGCACCAAAGTAAATCTTGTATGAAGGTATTAAGCTAGTCCAATGTTTTAACCATAAGAGGCCTTTGAGGAATGAAGCAGAGGAACCAAGATGAGATCTAGAGAGATATGTCATTGATGCTGCCTGATGGCCCATGGAAACACATATGGGCCACGAAGGCTGGTTTTCTCTCCAGGCCAGAAGGAGGGCCTAGTGGAGGAAGTGTCTGCATGCTTCACTAAGTATGGGGTCAAAAGAGCAAGATGGACATGTCTGCCCCTCACAAGTTTATTTTATGTTCTCATAGAATGTAAAGAGAAATCTCAGAATATCATTGAGAAATGGAGATCAGGGACCCCATCTGCCTAAATTGCATACTTTGTAACTTACCCCAAGAAGTTCTTTCTGCTGTTCTTGATCAGTTGCCCTGCCAATCAGAGGCAAGGGCAGCACAGGAGTGACAGCCCCTCGGGAGGTCAGTTGAGAGGACAGGGTGGGTGAGTGGGGCAAGCTACCCTGAGGAGAGAAAAGCAAAACAAGTGATTCCTTGAGGCCCATGGCCAAGTGCGTAACAGAGACCCTGAAGTCTGGTTGAGTGTGAGATGCCTTCTTGGCAAGCCGAGGGTGGGATTTCTGGAAAGGAAGGAGCCAAGCACAGTTCAGAGCTAGGTCTGTCCATCATGAGTTGTCCTGCAGAGCTGGGGGAAATGTCTGTCAGTGCTCAAGAACCAAATGTGTCCAATGATCTCCCTTGTTTGTTCACCAAACTGTGACCATGTGTGGATACACATGGATGTGCTGTGTGTGTGCACCGAGCCAGGTAACGGGAAACCAGGACGAGCAGTGTCCCCTAGGAAGCTCAGGTGGGGCGCAGATGAGTGCACTGGTGACGGTGGCACGGTCTGAGAAGCCTCCCAAAGAGGTGAGCAGAGGGGCCTCTGGGATTATAAGGAAGAGAGAATGACGGAAGAAACGTGTTTTGGTTAAAACAAAAGTATTCATGACACTTGTTAAAGATGGTGAGGAAGACTTTATTCAAGGGGGTGGGACCACAGCAATGGGGCTTTGTAATGACGGAGAGAAACTGGACTGAACTCTGAACACAAGGAAAACTGGGGGCTTACAATCAGGGGTGGAGTAGGGGTCAGTGGATAGAAAATCACTTAGAGGAAACATCAAGGATGATAAGGCCAGGGTGACCAGATGTCATCTGAGGAATGGTAGAGAATAAGAAACCTGATTTGACATCATCAGTGATAAGATATTGAGGATTCTGGCTAAACTGACTTAGCAGGATTTTTGCTAAAATTGGACAATGAAGAGACAAACACAGAAGTCCAAAAGCTGAGACCTACTTAGAAAAGAGCTCAGGAGAGCCTGAGCAGGGTTTGGTCCAGCAGAAAATCTTTGTCAACACCTATCCCAGACCTAGGGGCAGAAAGTGAGCTGTGGTGGGCCTTAGAGAGCTAAGTGAGCACTGCAGATTGAACAGTATTCACCCAACTGAAGCATGGGAGTGGTAGCAAGGCACCAGAGGGGGCTTTTAGAAGCAAAAGAAGTCAAGCTCAAAAATCAGGCAGTGAGAGACAGCATGACATTTCTAGGAACTACAAGGAACTTGGTCCAGTTTGAGCTCATAGGGAGAGGTGGAAAGTCTCAAGAGACGGCACTGGGCCAGCCACCCTCAGAGTTTGGACTTCATCCTGGAGCCAGTGGGGGCCTCCATCACCAGGTTTCCCTTCCAAGGGACAGCTGTCATGGATGGTTAGTGCCACAGCTACCAATGTATAAAAAAGATACCAGCTCTTGAAAAACATCTGATTCTAAGACCCAATCCTCTTGCAGGCAGATCCAAAGACAGTGCTTTGGCTATCTTTCTCTGGTCATAAAAACAGGGTCTTGGTGTCCCGATATTGTGAAAACTCTCATAGCCTGAGATGATTGATGTATTTTGGGCTTGAGGGCATGTCAGAAATCACATAACTTTTCCAGCCTGATTTTAGCTCAGTGAACTTACCTTACTGGCAGCTGAAAATTACCTGGGAAGCTCTGAATGAAACCATGATGCCCTGATGCCCAGGCCACCCTCAGAGATTCTGATTGAATTGTCTAGGGTGGAGCTAGGCATTGGCATTTTTTAAAAAACTCCCAAGGTGATCCCCTGTGCGGTCATGGGTGGCAACTACAGAAAAGTGCTCAGCTTAGCAACATTAACTCTTGAGAAGTAAATGGGCTCTCCTTACCAGGTACTCTGGTCAAGAAGTTCTTGACCAGATCTTCTTGCAAACTTTCCTGGCAGATCTTCATCTGCTGAGACTTCTTCATGCCCCACACCCTTTCTCATAGATAGCTGCAAAAAGACCCTGTTCTAAAGCCAAAGAAGGACAGGGACAGCCAGAGTAGGAGGGCTACCTCACCTATCTCTGGGCATCCAAGGCCACCATGTCACTCCCTCAGCTGTGCTGTCCGTGCCTCACTAAGCAGTTTTGTCAAGGATTCCTTTTTCCCTTGACATTACCTGGAAATTCAAAGCAGGCCTCATTAGCACATTACTCACCCTCACCCAGTCCCACACATCACCTTCCTCCTCACCCCCACCTCCAGATCTTTCATTTTCCATTTGCCCTTTTTTTTCCCAGTGCAATTGGGTTTTGTTTCCTGTGCCCTGAAAAGCACATCTTTGGAATGGAAATGTTACTGGAAGAAAGGCTTGGGGGTCCTGGCCCACCACCCTGCATCGCCTGCTTCCCCCATACCCCAGCCCTATGAAATGCCATTGTCAGGAGCACCAGAGACAAGTTCTCTGAATACTTCCCAAGGCGCTGCCCTGTTTTGTTCCTTCCTCATTGTGACAGCAAATACATTCACTCAGAGTCCTGGTGTTTCTTGCAGCAATTAACAGCTGCCCAGTATTAATTCCCAATCAATACCCGCTCCATGCTGCTGCTCCTACTGCTGGGGCTTCTGGCCTCCACAGCACACTTGAAAGGAACTCAATGGGGCAGTGAGACTGCTCCCCCCCCCCACCCCACTGCTCCCTGGGAATGCCCTCCCTGGGCTTCCTAAGGACACCAAGGACCCCTCAGAGAAAGTCAGGGGGCCAAGGGGCAACATGAGCAAGCTAGAGCTCCACCCCCTCTTTCCAGTTGGATGACAACTTGGGAACAGGAGGAAGCAGGTCACCCCTGGGGTAGCAGCAACCCCTTGGGACATTCATGAAGCTTTCATTTTTCCATTTTGGCTTTTTTTTTTTTTTAATTCTTCGTTTCAGTTTGTTTTGAGATGGCTGTATTTTTCCTCCATCTAAAAAAACCCTCATTCGATCAGACTTTTCTTTAATCGAATAGCCATGATTTCTCATTTTTTGCATGCATTGCTTCCTGCAGCTCCCTGTGGACAGAATGAGACCCGAGAGGATGGTAAAATAATTCAGCTGCCTCCCTGCAAAACAGGAGCCTGGATCGTCCCAGCCATTATGGCCTGCTACCTTTTAGTAGCAAACATCCTGCTGGTCAACCTCCTCATCGCTGTCTTTAAGTAAGTGGGTCCTTCCTCAGAGCACTGGGGATGAAGGGAGGGTGCTGGAGGGGTGTGGTCCTTCAGAAAGCAGTGGAGTTTCTCACTTGATTCTCTCTGGTCTCTGTTTCAGCAATACGTTTTTTGAGGTAAAATCAATATCCAACCAAGTGTGGAAGTTTCAGAGGTATCAGCTCATCATGACTTTCCATGAAAGGCCAGTTCTGCCCCCACCTCTGATCATCTTCAGCCACATGACCATGATATTCCAGCACCTGTGTTGCCGATGGAGGAAACATGAGAGTGACCCAGATGAAAGGGACTACGGCCTGAGTAAGCTTGGAGTGACAGCCCCCAGCAGCCACAAATCAGATAGCCCTACTGCTTCCTACAGGTGGTCATGAAGGCCCTGTGGCCACCTGTTTCCTCCTGCTTCCTGCAGACTGCCAACAACTCTGAAGACTTGGAGGGGAGCAAGGGGCATACTTGGCTGAGAAACAGTGCCAGAAAGAAGACAGTAGAGGCTGAAATCAAGCATTCTTAGGCTTGCATCTTTCTTAGAGAGCTAAAGCCAGGCTCCAGCATAGCTGTTTTAGCATTTTCATGGGTTCTAACTTTCTTATTTTCCAGAGATCCCACTACAAAATATGTATTTATATGCTCCCAATTTTGCATTATATATAATTTACATATCATTATGTGAGTTGAGTTGAATTGCAGGTGACCAAGTTTGATTTTCCATTATTATTTCTGGACCGATCAGTTCTTAGGTCTTGAGTGTTTTCCAAGCCTTAAGGGTTGTCCTTATCTGACTTCATGAGGACACCAGCCCTGCTTTCTATTTTCCAAAGGGCAGAACAGAAGACCCCCCACCATCTACCTTCTAGTCCAGTGTTTCTAAAAGGAGGTTCTATTAGCATTGGGGCCGACTAAAACTTCATTGGATAGGATTGTCCTACACATTGCAGGGGATTTAGCACATTCGGCCTCCACACACTAAAAACCAATAGCTCCTGCAGATTGCTAAATGTCCCCTGGGTACCACTCACAGTTAAGGACCGTGGGGCACCCAGCCACATACAAGCAAGCTACAATGGTTTCTCAAGTAGACCGCCTACACTAAATCTACTGAAGGGGCTTCTAGAATGAAGGCCCAGGAATTACCTCCAGGTGATGACTAGTGGGTCTAAAGTTAAAACTAAAGCCATTTAATCAACTGTTTCTCCAAGTCTGAAGCTTTTAACACCTTCCCTGACACAGCAATACTGACTTCTTTCTAAACTTTAAAACTGGAGGGTTGGAAGGGGCAGGGAATTCCAAAGTTCACTATTTCCACCTGAAACATAAATTTAGACAAGTAGAAAGCTGGTGGGACGGGGAGCCGAAAGGTTCAGATTTACACTAGGCCATTTTCTATGCCCAATATCAGTTATGAATTAGTTTCCCTGCTATTAACAGAAAAACAGACTAACAACAGTACAAATAAATAAGTTTTTTATTTTTCTCAAAAGCAAAAAAGTGACTAGACTGATAACCCAGAACCAACAGAGGCTCATGGAAGTCAAAAACCCGGAGTCCTATTTTTAGGCTCAGCTGTTCCTTTAATGCACTGTCTTGTCTCGTGGCAGCAGAATAGCGGCTGCACTTTCAGTCATCACATTTATATTTAAAGCAAAAAGAGAAAGGAAAGGTAAAAAAAAAAATGTAGAAAGAAGCAACCACTTCACCATAGTTTATCAGGAAAGCAAAATCTCATCCCCGTACACCACCCCTTTCCCAGCCCAGACTTCTTTTGTGTTTTGAGCTGAACTGAGTCTCATCACTGTTGCCACCTTCCAGGGAGGCTGGGAATGTGTGTGTTTGGTTTGTCAGCCTCAGTAATAAGAAGGAGGAGAAGGGGAATAAGGTTGCAGAAGGGCTTTTAGTAAGGCCAGTGAACAATGTCTGCCATACTCCTCAGCCTGGAAATCTAGCTTTTGAGAAACCTCCATTCGCTTCCCTTTCCCTGAATTTAGCTGTATTTTTGGCCTTACAACCCAATAATTGTAACCAGTTCCTGCAGTAAACCAAATGTGTCCAGATGAACTGCAGAGGCCCACAGTGAACCTAACACACAGAAAGGGGACAGTGGCCCAAGTCACCCGACTGGATTCGGATTTAGAGACTTCGCAGAGAAACTAGGCTCCTCCTCCTAACCTTGGCAGAGGTTAGGAATGGCACTAGGCCCACAGACCAGAAGCCATCGCGTTTACTTCTCTGCCTCACATCTCATTTCTTCTCCACAGAGCTGTTCATAACTGATGATGAGCTCAAGAAAGTACATGATTTTGAAGAGCAGTGTATAGAGGAATATTTCAGGGAAAAGGATGACCGCTTCAACTCGTCCAATGATGAGAGGATACGGGTGACTTCAGAAAGGTGTGTTCCCTGGTTGTGTCTCCCAGGATGTTTTAGGCCATGGTGTGCTTCATCAGTTGCTTTAGTTTGCACATCTGAGAGAGAGAGAGAGAGAGAGAGACCTCTTATGCTTATTTTTACTATCCAAGAAATCGTTAAGCTTATGAGAGAACAGAATATTGTCTGAAGGCCTCACAGATCAAAATCCCAGATGTACAGATACTAGGCTTCTCCAGATGCAGTAGCAGCCGCCTTCCTGGATGCTAGAGATTGCTGTGCTCAGAACAGGGCATCAGTTGCTGGCTCAGACCAGAAATTGGAAAGTTCTGACCCAGGCACAAACCAAGGGAAACCCAACCCAATTCAAGCCTCTCCAGCAGGTTTGTGTGTTATGTAAATCATTGAGTGTCTTCTCCAAAGGTATAGCTAGTCTCAGTGCCTAGCTTATATGGGTACCTTCTGAATAAACAACAGCATGAAATTTGTGAATTAGTTAGAATAATGGTTGAGCCCTGGGTGGTGTGGCTCAGTGGTTGAGTGCTGGCCTGTGAATCAAAGGGTCGCCAGTTTGATTCCCAGTCAGGGCACATGCCTGGGTTGCTGGCCAGGTCCCCAGTAGGGGGTGCACAAGAGGCAACCACACAATGACGTTTCTCTCACTCTCTTTCTCCCTCCCTTCCCCTTTCTAAAAAATAAATAAATAAAATCTAAAAAAAAAAAAGAAGAAGAATGGTTGAGGTTTTCCATGTATTTTTTTTCCTGGAATTATTTTCATTTTTTCTTCTTCTACAACAAAATAAAAGCAAAGAAATAACATCAGATTTTTCTACCCAGTAATTGTATATTTTTAGATCTCATTGACCAAATGGTTTTGTGGACTAGTAGGGCTGTAAGAAAAATATCCAAGTAAAGAGAAGAGAATTATTTTCATTTAATTAAGTCTAGCTTTAGGCACATGAACTTACATTTTCTTTCTTTCCTCATTTTGCTGTAGACTAATAAAAACTTCATCCCAAGCTGGCACATTAGAAAACCCAGCCTTTGGGGGCCACTGTTCTAAAGGACACCCAGAGGGTTACAAAGCTTTTGATGTTTCTTTAAATTTTAAACATTTGCAATATAAAGAGGTCAGAAGCAGCTTATAAATAGTGGGAAAAGCATAATATATTGATGATTTTAGTTGGTATAATTCAGCCTTCTAAGATTTGAATCAGTCATTTCTAGTTTTCAAAAAATGACATTTTGTCTGATTACGCACTTCATACATTTTCTAGTGGTTTTGTAAAAATTACACAATGGCATTTTTTTGTCCCTAGCCCTTTATTTCTTCAAAGAATACAGCCTACATATGTAGGTGTATATGCACAGGCCATTGAGTGATTGTATCCATAGGTACTCAGCCAATATTAATAAAGTTTAAAGCCATGAATAGATTTTATACACATCTGTTATTGCAAAATAGAACATTTTGAGATGATATGATGCAAAGCAATTTTCTGGCAAACTAAGAAAGGAGCTACAAATATCAAGATCCTCTTATTCTGAGGCCTTGTAAAAACTATTTATTAATGGAAATATAGCCATGTGGTTCCCAGAAAATTGTCCCATGTAAACACATTGCCCATGGCTCAGACATATTCCCAAAGCTTATGACCAAAGGCCTTTGAAAAGCTTTTTTGAATTCAGAAAGCCATAGACCAGGGAGGAAAGAAAGGCAGAATGAAGTGTGGAGACACAAAGAAGCCTTGGCCTCTGTGGGGAACGACACAAGAGGTGCAGGCACCAGGGCATGTGAGCCTGTGGTGACCATCTCACCAATTCCTTTTGGGTGGAAACCAGAAGGAACTACAGTGCCTCCACCTGAGCCTCTCACCCCACAGCTGCAAACACTTCCAGGAGACTCCCACCTCAAGACCTGGTCGTCTCTGGGTGCATTCAGAGTCCCCACCCTCCAGGAGGGTGACCAAGGTGGGAAATTCCCAGAAATCCAGGATGGAGTGTAAGCCCACTCCCTTCTGGAGGAACGGGGGCCCAGGAAGACCAGGACAACCTCACAGCCAAGCCCAGGGCCGGGGACGTGAACCTAAGCTGAGGCCTTATGCTGCTTCTGATGCTTCAGTCTGTGTTTGGGGTTTTGTTTTTGTTGGTGGTTGTGGTTTTGGTTTGTTTTACATTTGTAAATGGAGCAAAAAATGACATTTCTAAACCCTATAATTGCTCGTAGCACATCAGAAATACAATGAGGTGCACGAGGGAACCGAGATTAACTAAGGGAAGAGTGGATTCATGTTGCCCATCTCGCACATCTTCTAGGACACCATGTCTTTTCTGAGTAGAGTGGCAGGTGAGATCACCTGTCCTATATTAGACAGACAGATGATAGATAGATGGATACACACATACACATATTTAGTAGGCACATATTTAATTTACATAAGTTAACTGTACACAATCAATACAGTATACAAAATGTTATATAATTCTCCATTCATGTTAGATAGCCCCAATACAGAAATTTGAAGTCAGAAAAATTAAGAGCTGGCTCTTTGCTCTACTAAAAGACTTGGAAAAAGGATTTCTTCACATAGTGAACCCCACCTCCCTCCCCCTGCCAGTAACTTTAACATATAATTTATTTATACTGAATGTATTTGCATGAATCTTTTGAGAAACACAAAGATACTTCCATAATTAACCATTTGAATGCATCATTATTATATCATAATTTTTCACCCAAATTGTATGTAAAGAACTCAATACAATATTTGGTAGATGACTAACACCTCAAAGGAAATTGGTTCAGAAAAATCTTTATCTTTCCCACTTTTATGTAGCAATGACTCTGATGTGTCTAAAGAAATACAATTGCAGAATATAATTGAGTTAATAATACCCTGCACTTTTTTTAGAGTCCAGTGGCACGGCCTCCCCTATCACCCAAGCTAGGTACTCAAGGTGTGCCCCTCACGTAGGCTGAGTATGCCCTCCTCTTAGAGTTCGGCCTTGGTTGCTATTGGCAGGTCAATGGGAGGGATTTACCCAGGCCAGTTGGCTGCCAGGAATGGCTGTGACCACTTAACACCAACCTCCATCCTCCATAAAGGATAAGTTGTGCAGGGGCAGGGTGGTGGTACAGTCGTCCCTCACCTGTCGAGGGAGTTACATTCCAGAGACCCTCACAATAGGTGAAAATCCGTGAAGTAGCAACGTTATATTTCTTTTATTATTTATATACAATGTAGGGCTTCATAAACCCTTCCCACACCCCTGTAAACCTTTCCCACACTCTTATAAACACTTCATATGCTCGTAAACACTTTCTACACTCTTAAACCTACGTAATTTTAACAACATATAAAATTCTATATGGGTACTCACCAGTGAAGTATACAGTTGTCCTTCCCTATATCATGATTCACTTATTTCAGCTTCACTGTATCATGGGTTTTAAAACCTTCAATACAGTGAAACTGCAATAAGTGAACCAAGATATAGCGAGGGGTGACTGTACTCCAGTGTGGTCTGCGGCTGTCCACAGGGTGTGCTGACTCTGGGGTTTCCTGGGTGGTGCGGGCCAAAGTCAGCCCCTACCTGTGTTTTCCTGGGACCACCCTGCCTGAGCCATAAAGCCATCTGCAATGGTTGCTACTTGTTCTGGACTTGGAGATCCCTGGGCAAAGCAAATTTGTGAACCTAGGCTGGCTGCTGGGGCCAGAGGCTCACTGAGGCCAGCTGTTGCTTGTTTGAGAGAATTTATGAAGTTGAGAAGCATTAGTGAAGACCAGCCATTCACATGGAAAAGCAGCTTGGGTGAGCCTGCAACTTGGGTGGGGTGGAGTCTCTGGGGATCTCCCAAGGAGATCAAACAGTGTTAGTCAAGTTGATGGAGTCTCAGATACAGCAGCAGCTCATTGGCCCAGAGAAGGGACAATGGCCTCTGTTTACCGTGATGCCAGACACCACCGCCTCCCCCTGCATGCCACTGGTGCTCCTCAAGCCACCACATGGCACCAGAGCTCAGAGAGAGTAAGTCTGAGTAGGTCAGTCCATGTGTGGATTCTTTAAGAGGAACTGCTTGGGGCTCTAGCAGTTTTTTCCACCAGCTCAGTCCCTGCTGGTTTTTGCAGCCAGAAGTTGTAGGGACATATCTTCCTGGCACTAAGATCCTGGAGTTGGGGGCTGGTGTGGGTCTGGGACTCCTCACTCCTGATATACCCCTTCTGAATTTTTATCCACCACAGGTGGATAAGGGACCAGCCTGTTCCACATCTGTGTCCCTCCTACCAGTCTGGACGGATGTGGTTTCTATAATTCTGTAGTTGTCAGACTTCCATTCAACTCAATTTCTGACAGTGAGTGATAGTTGTTCTATATTTTAGTTGTAAGTGTGATGTGGTTGTGCAAAGTGGCAAGCCATATCTGCCTACACTGCCATCTTGACTATCCACTTTAAATTTTCAACATCACCCTGTAATGTGGTACCTAAATGGAACTTAATTCTGGATTGTAGTTACAGCCTGGATTTAGTTCCTTTATTCATTCCTTTACTATTTTTTTCCTTTACTACTGTGTGCTGGGCTAATATTCATAGAGTGCAATAGGACAAGTAGTTCTTTCCATGTTATAAAATGAAGAACACAGCACAATGGAAAGATTTTAATATTAATTTCTAGTAAGTAGCTGTGTGACCTTGAGCAAGTTACTTAATTCCTTTGAACCTATGCTCGCATCTGTACAATGGAGTATTAACACCTAACTGTAGAGTATTAAATGTTATTGAGGTAACAGATGAGATAATAGGCTTTCAGTGAATGGTGGTTATTATTATTATTGATCTACACGTTTTACTTTGCATTATGATTATTATAGCCAGGTCATGTCTTTGGTTCTGAGTGAGCCTACAATTCATTAAAATGAGGGCCTTTTCACATGAGCTGATTCCAATATCCTCAAACATGTTCTTGTGAGATGCTTGCTTTTAACCTAAAATTGAGACTTAACATTCACTGCTATGAATTTTAATTTTTTCCATTTTTATTCATTATTCCAGAACCTCAAGGACTCTGGATCCTGATTTCATCATCCAGTATATCAATTTTTCATTCTATATCATTGTTTGCTCAATTAGCATACCAAAATGCTCATCAGAACAGATTGGGTGAACCAAGACAGAACCAAGATATTTCTTGACTCAAAAAAAAAATACTTTTCATGTTGACATTGGTTCATCATTCTATCATTTCTTGTTTCGTGAATTAGCCAGCCAGGTGTCTATGCTGCTCTAGTCAGCCCAGTGTGTCGACCTCCCCACTAAGACAACAATGCACTTTACCATAGATATTGCATATTAGCCTACATTAGCCTAGTCACTCTATTAGCCTACATTATCAAAAAAGAGACAAGATTAATACTGATCCCCTGCAATCTCCTATTAATGAACCCTATTTTTTTTAAGTTTTTATTTATTTATTTTCAGAGACGGAAGGGAGGGAGAAAGAGAAAGAGAGAGAAACATCAATGTGTGGTTGCTGGGGGCTGTGGCTTGCAACCCAGGCATGTGCCCTGACTGGGAATCGAACCTGCGATGCTTTGGTTCGCAGGCCACACTCAATCCACTGAGCTACGCCAGCCAGGGCTAATGTACCCTATTTTTTTAAGTACTCAAAAGATATCACCTGCTTAATTACCTACAACTAAGCCATTCTTTAATGCTGCCTAGAATTTATGTCAAACTCCTATACTTCCTAGAATCCAGGGATGTTGGATATCAGGAAAACATTTTCATATCTGCAGCCTCCTGCCATCTCTTTCCATTTCCTTTTAGTTATTAAGAGCCTACCTTTTCTGATCACAGCTGAAAATTTTTTACTGGTTCCTTCCACTCATTTAAAGCAGCATTTGCAAACTGATGAATTTCAGGCAGCACGTGCCCACAGAGGGCTGTTGTGTTGGACTTGTAATGATTATTAAAATAAATCCTGAATGCCTTTGGACTGGGCATGCTCTGCTACCCCAGAACCCCTGCCTCTATTCTCTGTGTGTCATCTGCGTCACCTGTTTGCTTGATCTGCGCTGCCCGCAGGCATTTCACTCTCCGACCCCTCACTTAAAGCTTCACAATCGTCCTCACTGTCACTCTACCTGTCAGACTCCACTTGTCAGAAGGTACAGTTTGACTTTTCTTCTTGGCAGTTAGCAATTTAAGCAAACTGAGGTATACATTATTCCTAGTGTCATCTTTTAATCTAAAATTATCTTTCCCCAGCCAATGGGCTTTATATCCTTTTTTCACTTCACCTAGATCCAAAAAAGTGATAGACACATGACTATTAATAGTATATTCGATGTGTAATTTTTCAAAACAAATAGAGACAGGAATAACTTAGAGCGAATGGATTCATAAATAACAACAACAACAAACAGTGTAAACCCAAAAGAGATGAGCTTCACACAAATCCTGCCAGATTTTTTCCCAGTGCTGGTCTTTGGTATCTCCATTGATTGAGTTGAATTTAAGCTTTTCTCCCTTTTTCATCTCAGAGTTCATGAGAAAGGTAATTGGCTCAAAAGGAAGAGTAGATGACTTTAAGAGACTTCACAAATTCATGAATTAGGTATCAGTCTATGGATAAGCAAGAATTAGTCTTAGCTGTCCTGCATCACTGGCTCTGTTTCTTTTGAACACTTTCCTCCCCACAGGAGCCCCCTCAATGGGGGTCATGTGCTACAGGAATGTTTCTGCCTCTCCTCCTACACCCACACTCTGGACAGCACTCCAGGGAATGTGTGAAATCTAGAACAGACACGGCCCGCCAATCCTTTTTCCTTTAACCATATGTCTTTTAGCCACATTTTAAGGTTATCAGAAAAGAAAATGAATTTCTGGAAGACACCAACCCTTAAGAAATTACATATTGAAGCTGAAATTTTCTGTGTCACCAGAATCTTCTTTGGAACGTTCCTTTCCTCATCGCATTGGCTGAAGAGGCTAGTCATCTTCTTAGCTGGTCTTTCCACTGACCTCCTCAAGGGCTGCTCCTGGCCGTTGGTCTTCTGGGCTCCCAGGAGCAGGAGCCGCCTCACATCTTCCCAGGCCCCTGCTGTGTCCCTATTGAGATTGCTTCTTGAGTTACCCTGAAAGGAGCCACACAAGGTCTGGAGATGTGAAAAAGGAAAGAAGAATAAAGAGTTCCTCCCATTCAATATCTTTCATTCCATAGTCCCTTTTCTTTTGTTACTTAGTCACTTCTGGTATCTGTCCCCTTGGGGCTTTTCATTGACCCATAATTTATATCACTCTTATCTCCATTCTTTCTCCTGACTAGTTTGACCAGAGTCAGTGCCTAATAACTAACAATCACGTCCCAAAACTCCTGCTTTGTTCCTCAGACCTGTTTATATCTGTGATGCATGCCCATTTACACTTGACTTTTAAGAATTTTTTAAAAGATTTTATTTATTTATTTTTAGAGAGAGGGGAAGGGAAGGAGAAAGAGAGGGAGAGAAACGTGTCGCTGCCCCCAACACGACCCACCCTGGGAATGTGGCCCGCAACCCAGGCATGTGCCTTAACCAGGAAGCAAACCAGTGACCCCTCAGCTCGCAGGCCCTTGCTCAATCCACTGAGCTACACCAGCCAGGGCAAGAGTTCTTCTTAAATTAAGGGACACACTTTAGTTATGAAACAAACATATATAAATTTCTTGACCCTGTTCTAGGAGGCTTCCTTCCCCTGGTTCCTTGTTCCCCAAGGCCACAGGGGCCACACTCCTTCACTCTTGGGGCTCCCACTGGGTACATCCTGTTTTCCCAAAGGAGCCTCTTCTTCCTCGAACCTCCTGTCTTCCTCCCATCAACTTGCACTCCTTAGTCTCTATGTCCCATTTATGGCCTGCAACCAGATTCTGACTCTTTCGTTGCCTCCTGTAGCTGCCTTAGCTCTGTCTCTCACTTGCTAGTTTCTCTGCAGTGCAGGGTCCTGGCGTTGAAGGGAGGTGAAATATGGGGAGCAGGGTCCCCTCACAGTGCTCAGCCCAATGATTGGTATGGATCCCGGCACCTGGGGTCTGCGGCATTACAGATGGGACAACAAATTCACATGGACTACCAAGTCCTGTGGAGGAAAAGGGACGGTGCAGCTTCTCTCTCAAGGGGCGAGCAAGCCTTGGAGCACCTCCACCACTCTCTCAAGAGGAGAGAGTCTTGACCCTTGCCTTGACAAGCTTTTACTGGGTTTGATTTGCACAGGAATACAGGTTGTATATGTAAAGCTCATCAATCATTGTCAGTCAGAAGTGATTATATAATAGACAACATTCAGAAAACTCTGAGGGCTTATTCTGAGTCAGGGTCAGATAGTTAAAGGGCCAAAAAACTTTGGGGAACAAACTCACTTTCTGTTTGGAACCTTATCATTTAAATTGAGGGTATTAGCAAAGCAGGTTTCATAGGATTTTATGCATTCTTTCTTAGGCATGATTGCCCTAGGGAACCTGCCCTTTCCAGCACAGGTTCACACCTACCTCTAGCATTGTTTTAGGTTTAAGGTATTGTTTCAGGCTTAAGTCAGGCAGGGGAAGTAAGGCAGTCAAGAGATTAGGAGACTTCTTGCAGACAGAATGAGGACTCAGGCTATGTCAAAGCCAAGAAGTGAGGGTGCATCACCCACTTTTTCTATAGCCCCCCAAGTCCTTCCCTGAGGGAAGGTCCTTCATGACCATGCCTGTTTTAGGTCATCCCCTTTTTGAGGAATCTTACCCATCATTGGCTAACCAGTCATCTGCCCAGGGCCAAGCAGGGTGAAGAGAAAGAGGGCAGAGGTGGTGCCCCTACAAGGAAGATAAGGTTTGTGTCCTAAGTGGCTTATGGTCCCAAGGTCCTTTACTCAGCCTTAGCCAGGGGAGATTACAGCTTCCGAAACCAGGCAGGGCTGTTTCCAACAGATGATCATAGGCAATTATGCTAAAAGAGCATCTTTATCTCTTGTAAACCATCTTGTATTCACCAGCTCCAGGAAACGAGAAGGAGAGAGAAAACTATTCTGATTTTTGTTACTCTGCCAACACTAAAAAGCTAAGGGGACCCAGTACCTAGAGTATCTGAAACAAAAAGTCTCATTCTACAGAAATTCATGCTCTGCCCTCCTACTGCCTTTAGTGAAGAAGTATTTTAGCCACTTACCCAAAGCTTATTGCATTGCAAAAATGAAATTGCAGGACTTGCAAAATCAAACTCCATCAGCTACATGATGAAAAAGTAAAGTATAAGTCTATAAGACACACAAACTTATTATTTTAAGTAATTTGTTCTCAGGCTATGTTTATTCCACAAGACAAAGTGAAAGAGGGAAAAGTTGTATTTTCCTTCTGAAATATCTGTGTTAGCTGGGTGAATAGCATTTTTGCCCGATGCAGAGTTGCTCAATGTACAAGTCTTTTGAGAACATACCTGAATAGGGGGCTGAGTGTGCCTGGACCTTGGGGCAGTGCTGAGCTGGTTATGGGGCAGCAGAAAAGAGCAAAGAAAAAATGTCTCCCAAACCTTAGGTCCTGAGAAGAGAAGTTGAAAGATAAAAGAGCAGTCAATGACGTGAGTTAGGTTAGGCAGAGTTGAGGGGTGGCTTTAGAAAGAGAAACAGAAATGTACCCCAAGGCAAAAGAATCACACAACCCCACCCTGACCAGCAGGAGAGCAGTTTAAAAAAGAAAAAAGAAAGCAAGCCTGCAGGTCTCTCAGAGAGGGAAACCACTGACTCAGGCCTCCTTTTGGCATTGACACGGGGTTCCTCCCTAATAGAGATGCTATCGTTATTAACACACCACCACCGATAGCACCACAGCTGGGGGACCCAGCTCTAATTCCCACCATTCTCTGTACAGTGTATTCTGCACACGAGGCTTGTTCCTTTTAAGTTAGGTCAGCAGTCAGCAGTCAAGCAATTTACAGTACTTATTGGGAGTACTGGGAAGTGTCTTCATCCTCTCTAGAAAAGGTGAGAATGGAGCTCATTCAGGTTCTCCCAAAGATTTGCCATGGGGCTTTTAACAGTGAACATCTGAGCTCAAACCATAACTTGGCTCTGGTTTGTCTTTTCCAAGTTAACTTAAGCAAGTGAAAAATAGGGCACAATTTTATTTCAAACATGTGGCTTCTGTCTTTGTAAATACATGGCCAGGTAATTTATTAGATCATTGACATCAAGTTCATAACAGTGATTGACTCTGTATTGACACCCGGCACGTATTGTGCTGGGCTGGCAACATGGAAATGGAAACAGGAATATGAGACAGATCATGTTCTTACGAATTCTAACAGGGAGAGCCAAGACAACTCGAAGTAACTGTAATGTAGGGCATCTGTGATCAGCTACCCAGAGAAACAAAGGAGTAGGGTAATTCACTTACCAACAGACACTCAGGGGTGTCCAACTTTTTGGCATCTCTGGGCCACACTGGAAGAGGAAGAGTTGCCTTGGGCCACACATTAAATACATTGTGACACATAATCACCAAAAAATCTCATAAGATTTTAAGTAGATTTACAATTTTGCATTGGGCTGCATTCACAGCCATCCTGGGCTGCATGTGGCCTGCAGGCCTCGGGTTGGACACCCTGTGAGTTTACCACAAGTCACTTTATATAATCTTGGTCAAATTTCTAGATGGCTGTTTTTCTTCTATTACTGACAGGATTAAATTAGATTAAATCAATTCCAGGTGCCTCAGTAACAGGACCATATTAATTCCTTTGGAGGCACTAAATTCTTTAAAAAGATTATTGTGAATAGCAACAAAAATTTTATTATGTAAATACAAAATAGAATAATCCCAGTCCTTACAAACTGCAATAAAAATAGCTACATTCCAAAATTCTTTTGAAAAAAGAAGTCATCGATATGCAACATTCTCATTTTGTTCTGACTCTAATAAACCAACAACCCTAATACTTATTTAGGTCACTGAACCCTGCCCCAAGCCACAGCTAAGCCAGGGGAGCGTGAAAGGGTGGGACTCCAGTTCAACAAGAGCTATTCAACTTTGGTGTTTATTTATCAAGATCGTGACTAAAAATTCATTGAGGGGAAAGGGGATTGGCCATTAAAAATCACTGGATTAGATCATCTCTAAAACCTCTTCCAGCTCAAAAAGATTTGGATTCTATCATTCTCAGCAAGAACATCACTGACCTTCTCTCCTCCCTACCTCCTCCTCAAAACCAGCAACCTCTCAGTTTCCCTCAGGTAGGACTTTGATGACGGAGGTCCAGGCAGTTTTGACCTCCCTGCCCAAGCTCTGTAAACCTCCATCGGAGCAGCCTGCCCCCGGTGACTCTCATTCTCTCTTCTTCCCGCAGGGTGGAGAACATGTCCATGCGACTGGAGGAGGTCAATGAGAGAGAGCACTGCATGAAGGCTTCACTCCAGACTGTGGATATCAGGCTGGCGCAGCTCGAGGACCTCATTGGGCGCATGGCCACTGCCCTGGAGCGTCTGACAGGTCTGGAGCGGGCCGAGTCCAACAAAATCCGCTCTCGGACCTCCTCGGACTGCACAGATGCAGCCTACATCGTCCGCCAGAGCAGCTTCAACAGCCAGGAGGGGAACACCTTCAAGCTCCAAGAGAGTATAGACCCTGCAGGTGAGGAGACCATGTCCCCAACTTCTCCAACCCTAGTGCCCCGTATGCGAAGCCATTCTTTCTATTCAGTCAATATGAAAGACAAAAGTGGTATAGAAAAGTTGGAAAGTCTTTTTAAAGAAAGGTCCCTGAGCCTACACCGGGCTACTAGTTCCCACTCTATAGCAAAGGAATCCAAAGCTCCTGCAGCCCCTGCCAACACATTGGCCATTGTTCCTGATTCCAGAAGACCATCGTCATGTATAGACATCTATGTCTCTGCCATGGATGAGCTCCACTGTGATATAGAGCCTCTGGACAATTCCATGAACATCCTTGGGCTGGGTGAACCAAGCTTTTTGGCTCAAGTACCTTCCACAGCTCCTTCGAGTAGTGCCTATGCAACTCTCGCACCCACAGACAGACCCCCAAGCCGGAGCATTGATTTCGAGGACATCACCTCCATGGACACTAGATCTTTCTCTTCAGACTACACCCACCTCCCAGAGTGCCAAAACCCATGGGACACTGACCCTCCAACGTACCATACCATCGAGCGTTCCAAAAGTAGCCGCTACCTAGCCACCACGCCCTTTCTCCTAGAAGAGGCCCCCATCGTGAAATCTCATAGCTTTATGTTTTCTCCTTCGAGGAGCTACTATGCCAATTTTGGGGTGCCCGTGAAAACAGCAGAATACACAAGTATTACAGACTGTATTGACACAAGGTGTGTCAATGCCCCTCAAGCAATTGCTGACAGAGCCACCTTCCCTGGAGGCCTTGGAGGCAAAGTGGAGGACGCATCTTGCTGCCACCCCGAGCGAGAAGCAGAACTGAGTCACCCCAGTTCTGACACTGAGGAAAATGAGGCCAAAGGCCGGAGAGCCACCCTCGCGATACCCTCCCAGGAGGGCAATAACTCAGACAGAACCCTTTCCAACAACATCACGATCCCCAAGATAGAGCGCGCCAACAGCTACTCCGCAGAGGAGCCAAGTGCGCCATATGCACACACCAGGAAGAGCTTTTCCATCAGTGACAAACTCGACAGGCAGCGGAACACAGCAAGCCTGCGAAATCCCTTCCACAGGAGTAAGTCCTCCAAGCCAGAGAGCCGAGGGGACAGCCTGTCCATGAGGAGACTGTCCAGAACCTCGGCTTTCCACAGCTTTGAAAGCAAGCACAACTAAACCTTCCTAATAAGCATTGCAGGAGGCTCAGAATCCAGCCCTAACATTCTCCCGCAAACTCCACCTGTTCCTATTCCTTAAAGCGTACCTGCTTTATTTTTAGCTGAGCAAAGAAAGCAATGCCTTGGGAGGTGTTCACTCAAAGTTGACTTCTGGGCCACAGATCAAGAAAGCATTTGTTCTGGCCCAGTGCCAAACATAGGGGATGTAAGTCATGCTCACACTTGATGGGTAGGGAGGGGAAAGAGGGAAAAGAAGGGTTGAAATGAATGTGTGTCACTAGTCACTTCAGAAAGCGTTGAGCTCTGGGAATGAAGGGGCTTCATGCATTCTCAACGCCTGGAGGAGTCTTTCGATTTCTGACCATGATCACGAGTTTTAGGAAGCAGGGATAACTTGCAAAATAAAATAAAATAAAGTAGCCAGCATACACATGAGATATTCTAAACTTCAATTCTGTTTTCTTTTCACATTGGCTCCATCACTGGTGACTGATGAAGAGCATCCTTTTTATTCAGTATAAGCCGGCAGCAAGCAGTTCCACCTAACGTCCCACATCCTTCTCATGCCAACACTTCTGTAATTGATCAGTATAAAGAAAGAACAAGGTAACAGTCATAGTTCACCTGTCTCATATATTCACTTCTGGTGCCACAACTGTTCATCTTTTTTGAAGAAAATAAGGGAAAAGAAATGCCTTTTTGTATATTGCAAGTGAAACGAAAGAATTGATGTTAAAAGCAAATGTCACGTGGCCTATTACATACAGTGGGCATCCAAGTCTAGTTGAGCAAGCTCAGGATGAATGTAACTAAATAATTCTATATTTTTAATTTATTTTGTATCTCACCTGTCATCAATGAATTCGCTCACTGAGTATATAGTCGTGCACTAACAAAAAAAGAGAGTGGGCAGAACTCCCCTAAAATTGCCATGTGGGACATCTCACCAGTCATGTCGTGTGTGATGCTGCTGTGCGACCTTCCTCGTGTGCATGACCTCACCTTGTCTTCTGAGCATCTCCAAGCCGTAACTGCCGATTTTTCACACCACTCACCGCAGGGCCATTTTATATGTGGATATCTGGTGGGTATTTTCATACCTAGAGTTTTGCCATTTAATCTGAGCTCAGCATAAATTTAATTGGAGTTTTTCAAGGGCTGGTATCTTTTTTTATGGAAATGTTCCAAAGTACTTTTTAAGGAAGTTTCAAAACCATAAATAACCTTAGCATTGACTGAGAGTTTGGTGTCAACCCAAAGCCCTCGTTGCAGGCACGCCATGAGTATTTGTCCTGTACACAGAGTTGTTAAAAAGATACAGTAGACTGAGTAGAGAGAAAATAAACCATGTAAAGAGTTCTATAGTGTGTGCTGCTTATATACATATATATGTATTTACACAGAGACATGTTCTATATAGTATATAAACAGGCACATAGAGCTTTCTGAAGAGGCCTGGACTTTTCTATCACCTTGAGGTACAACCACAGTTTTTAATATCCAAGGAATTTCATTGAAAGAATTCATTGTATTTCAACAGATATTGAACTTATGATTTTTAACGCCCTATCCCCTTAACTTTTTCATGTACCAAACTAGAGTTGTTAAAATGAATTGCCACCTACATACTGCCTCCCCTTTTTTTGTCCAAAAGCAGCCACTATCATGACCTCTCATTTCTCCTGCACAAAGTCCTTACTCCAAGTACGATCAGAATAGACATAATTCTAAACCAGGCAGTAGTATGGAATCTAGAATACAGGTATACCTGCTTCTACATCAGAATCTGGATTTGAAATGGGATAAAGCAATTGTGATCCTCAATTCCTTTGATTTCTATGTGGATCACTGATTTTAAAAAGTAAATAAATAAAACCTTAAAGAAAAATGACTTAATGTTCCTGGCCCAAAACAAAAACTGGTTCTTTAGTTGTCACTGGGAACTCCAAATTTTCTCATTATGTGGCATCAAGTAAGTACATGGATAAAACCTCTAGCCTTTAAATGTAAAAACAAACAAACAAACAAACAAAAAAACTCTGTATAAACTTTTTGGGTATAGAATGCAGAAATAGTGATGAGGCCACATATAAAAAATTAAAGAATTTCTTTTTTCATTCCTTAGTATCTAAGTGAATCAGAAACAAGCAAACATGCATTTGGTCTGAGAATAAGTCAGTTACCCTTAAACTTCCTAGAGTCCTGAATCTCTTTTAGGATCTGATGAAAGCTCTGGGTCCTCTCCCCAAGAGAGAAAAAAAAAAAGTGTATACATATGGAAAGTTGCAATATAACTTTATAAGTTTCCTGTACCCCTGGTTCCATACTGATTGATCATGAGGAAGAGGAACCATGTTTGTTCATAATCAATACAGTTGTAATAATAGGCACTTTACATTTTGAGACCAATTCTCTGTGATTCTCAGGAAGGCCAAGTCTCAACACCAGAGTCAGAACCAAGATTTTGTAATTTTTGTTCCTAGATTAGATTTTGCTAGTCTGCTGTGTTTACTGCATCCTAACGTATTGATGGTTTTAAGTGTGGCGCACACTCACAGAGCCGGAAGGCTCTCTGAGAGGGTCTGTAGAAAACTCCAAGAAGGAGGCGAAACCATTACTCTCTGACCACAGAGCAGGACATCACAGCACCTCCCAGGTCTTATTCTGGACCAGATTGAAAGTGGGGGAAAGAAATTAGGAGTTTGGGTATTTCCATTCATTGTGATTTCTGGAGAGGACAGAGCAGGACCCAGGAAACAAAGTACTTAACAGTCCTGACCTTGTGACTACCTGGTTTTTTTGTTGTTGTTGTGCATGAAAATAAAGTTCTTACATCTTTTGTGATGTGTGTGAAATGCATAAGCTAAATTTAAATGACTTTAAACCCAAACTGTGTAGCTTTCGTGAGCCATTTCTTCCCTGTGTGCATACACGTGTGTTATGTTTCAATCCATTTCTTTCTGTTTCTGGATCCTCTGCCTACTGATGTGGCATCGATTCTGTGGCCTCGTACAGTCAGCTTGTGTGCAGCTCATCAATTCCACCTCGTCCCTGACCGAGGGGACGTTAATTATCTGTCTCTGTGAATTAAGCAGCTCATGAGCAGCAAGCTATTGGGGAACATAAATAAAGTCATAGAGAACTCAAGGAAGTAATAGCTTTGGTTTAATCATCTGCTTCTAAAGGTGCCAATTTTTATATACTACTATATGTGATGATTTGTTCTAAATTGCTTGGTCCTTTTGAAAAAAATTAAGGATGTTTTATGAAAATGACCATGGAAATTTCCTAAGAAACCAACATACCTTATATTTGTTGTGAGAAATGCCCTCCTTAATGGATTTGAATGAGGAGCTGGAAAGCTTGGGAATAATTGTCACGGCTAGTTTGTGTGTTTCTCCAAGCCAGACAGCGTGTTAGCCGTCAGAATGCAGCACTTTACGGAACTAGATTTTCTTTAAATCTAGGCTTCTAGGTCTAACATATTATTTAGCACTTTGAGAGTTCCCTCTTGAAAAAAAAAATATATATATATAAGAATAATCAAATGGAGAAAAATGTACTTGTAAAAACACAAAATGTGTTTTCTTCTGAATGTTTCAAATGTATTCTAAAAGATGGTTTCTATAGATAATATTATGGTAGATAACTGGATAGTACATTTATTCTACTTTCTGAGGCTGTACAGTCTAACCTTCCTGAATGTTTGGGCTGTTTGACTTCTTTAATGACAATAAATATTATCCAGTCATCCATCATGCTATATCTGTAGGCTATTCCATTCAATGTGTTGGGCAATGCTGTATAATAAAATACTTGTAAACAGATATGTAACCTGTGTTTAACCCAGCATAGCTGTAGCATGTGGTTGTATTAATGAACGTTACAGGACAGCTTTGTAATCATTTACAAATCTGTAACATTCAATAAAGAAGCACATGTTGCAAGGAAGAATTATGTCCCCAACTCCATGTTATTTAGCATCCTCGTGAAATGGGCACTTTTGTCCTGGACCTGCTTCACGTTTTCCTCTTTCCTGCAGACCACTGTAAAATATGTGTATAAGCTGATGCACAGCCTCTAACCAGCCCTGCGAGTCGCAGGAGGCAATTGTGATTTTGTGAAAGACAAACTGGCATGTTATGCAAACGACTATCTGACGAATGAACTTAAAGTAATATTTTAAACTCGAGTTTAATTAGCCGTTTGTTTACACCTGCTGACTCAGTATGGAAGCAGTGTACAGTATTTTATAAATATGCTCATTTAGTAACACTACTCTGTTTCTAGATAAAGTGATGCTCATGTATAAGTGGTAATATACTTGTTCTAGATATTGCATTATAACTCACTCTTCTTGAACAATAGCAATGTGACCTAAATGAAATACTCCCGCTCCAAACCCAGTCTTAATTTTGTGGCAACATATTGCATGCACTGCTTTATGCATTTCTTTTGACTTTTTAAAAGCACTTAACATTTTACTCTTGCCTGCTGTGATACTGAAACCAGTTAGGGAAACACTCAAATTCTTGGGCTTCTTACACTGTTTGGGGATTATGTTCAAGTTTTAAAAATTAAAAACAAAAAAAAAATAACCAAGGGTTTTTTTTAATCTTTTTTTAAAGCTCTGAACAAATAGTATGAAATAAAGTATTAACAAGAAAGTGTATAGCTATGGGACCTGGAGATGGCTAGCCAACAGCACTTGGGTTTACCAAGGTCTAGGCATTGGTGCATCTGTGATATACGAAAGACATATTTCTGATTCTTTAGGGCCACTGGGTACAAGTTGCTAAACCAGAAGTGAGAGTGAGAAGTCCATTGATGATAGTGCAGAAGGCCACAGATCATTATGAATGAGTGGTCCAATGATATAACATATGACTTCCCTCCTACCTGGTAGCTTTTTTCTAGCAGTGAGCCTACCCTGGGGGCAGATGAGAGATGGGTGACTGGGAGTCTGCTGGAGCACTGGGTGTCTCTGAAGAGCTTGCCCTTTAAAGAAATCACAATTTCATTATTAGAAGCCATTCAACACTTGGAAAAGAGAGGCGCCAATCTGCAGTCTTAAAAAGGACTGTTCCTCAAAGGACTAAAGAAAACTTTTCTCTCAACCTATGCTGGCCCAAGTTTTCTCTTCTTTTTACATCTCAATCTCTCTCTCTCTCTCTCTCTCTCTCTCTCTCTCTCTCTCTCTCTCTCTCTCTCTCTCTCTCTCTCTCTCTCTCTCTCTCTCTCTCTCTCTCTCTCTCTCATAGAGTCGACCGAAGGAGAGATTGGTTCTGATATAAAGAAAACAAGATTTTTTTTAAATTTCTTTTCCTTTTTTAAAAATTTTATTTGAGAAGGTAGTTGTGTTAACTTTTACCTGATGAATCCCTTGCACTGATCACTGCAAATGAAATCAAGACATGACAATTTCTATCGTACATGTTGTCTAAGGATTTCATTGGCTGAGTAATCTATATGGCAATAAGAGTGAGGTCAACTTCCCTCTTCCCTGCCTTACCTTCAGACCACCGCCTATTTGCACAGTGTTTGGAAAGGGACATATCCATAGGCTTTCTGAAGTGTCATCACCAAACTTGACCCAGGCCTTGCTCTGGCAGAGGCGGCTGCCGAGAACTGTGGGACATAGTGGAAGTTCAGCCTCGTGCCTGGAGTGCAATCTCCTCCACCCCCTTGACTTTCTTCCTTTCCCTCAGCTCAGCACAAGATGCTTTTTTGGCCAGACCAAAAGACCCCGGGCCCCATTACCTCAATACCCCATGGACTCTGGCATAGTAAACTGAAGTAGTGGCTACTTAGTAGAAAGAGCCCAACATTCAGACTATGTTCCAGCCCTAATCTCCCCACTAACTTAGCCTCCTCCCCCAGCTCTACTCCACAAAACCAACTTGGCTGGTGTTTGCATCAGCCACAACCAATTCTTTGCCTGTCTGAATCCCAAAAGGGTCCTTCGCACCTCCACTGCAGCTTCCAGCTTCCCACTAGTCATCAGAACCAGCCATCTGCATCTAGACTGTGGGCTTGCAGAGTCCAATAGCTGGAGGGGCTGGATGCAGAACACAAGTGTCAATCAGACTGGTGAGGGACAACAGGAAGAAGTGGGATTTGTAGGGCATGAGAGAACACATGTCCCACTACAAAGACGTTCACATTCACATTTGTAAACACCGTGTCAGCCAAACAAATGTACCTGCCAGCAGCATTCAGTCCCCAGGGCAATAGCTTGGGACCTCTGATTTAGAGCCAACCAGAATCACAGTCTCGATTCCAACTCAGCGAGTGTCTATACAAAACACACTGAGAATTGAGGTGAGGGAAAGGAACTCGCTCCATTCAGGGGCATACGGTTCTCCTGAATGATATGTGCCATATCATTCTGAACCCAAACGCAAGATCTTTCTGAGGGAGATTCAGAAGAGGAGTACCGTAGCATCGTGTCAGGCTTATCTGCTTCCTGTCACAACAGCATCTGACCTGAGTTTATATCAATGCTGCTGCTGCTGTACAAAACAGTACACGCAGTAACTGTACTCATTGCTGTTTCATAACATAGAACCTAGACTCTCATTTGTAAATGTTCTAACCATAGTTTGTAATGGGGAAATTATTAAAATATCATTTTTAAATGAATTCCTATAAATAAAACAATTTTGAAATTGGGTTTGTTAAATATATATACATCTTTCCTTCTTTATGTATGGGTAAGCAGCGGTTTGCATATCTATCGGCATTATAAATATATATCAATTCTTAGAGGAATTGTTCTTTTTTTTAAAGGTCTGTTATTGGATTCATAATGCACTTTGAGCTTGTTTGTTTAGATATATAATTCCAAGCAGAAGTTGGCAGATACCACAGGAAAAACTTTCTGAAATTTCTGTAACACACGTTTTGCAATAAAAAAAAGGAGGAACTTCAGTAGTTCAAAATATGACTTGGACTTCCTTGTGCATTTATTTGCCTCCATTTCATCTCTCCCATCCTCATGCCAAGAACCATGGGGTGCACAGGGGTGATCGCTTAGGGCCCGGGAAACAGGTTGCACACTGGCAGCCTACGGGTCATACCTCACCAGCGGAGAAGAAGTGTTGGTGGGTAGCACGGGTTTTAAAATTTTGAAAAGTTTAAAAATGGATACATTTCCCATCTAATTCCATATTTCTGTCTTGTCTTGAAAAATCTGAAGATCTAGTAACACATGACCACAGTCACACATGACAAAAACCACCTCAATCATGGTATCTTGGCTGCCTTTTTATAAGGAGCATGTGCTCTCTGATACACCATGCCCCCCACTCCCTGTCTCTTCCACGCTGTCCCCTTCACTCATTAGCATTACCTGGAAAGCCTCATATGCATCAGAGTATTAGAGCCCTATATTAAAAGATATGAAAAGACAGTGGCAGCTCTCAAATTTCTGAGGAACAAAAGCTTAAGGGCAGCAATTTGCCTGAATGAGAACGACACAAGGAACTTGTCCGCACACTAAAGGTATAGCTGGCATGCTTTCCCAAGCCATTTTCAAGCCATATCATTAGGCTCTTTCATTGGACTGGCCTTGAAAGAGCAGAGGGGTGGGAGAAAAGGGCTCAATCCCACCGCCCCCATGAAGTAACTCTGATTGCAGCTCATGCCAGAAAGAATGTGCAATAGTCCTGGAGCATACAAATATTTTAATTTCAAATAACAGTGGAAAGAAAAATGCAAAACATATATACATACCATTCTTTGTTCAAAATAAAATTTTTTGAGTACCTACTATGTGCCAGTGGTATGTCAACGTAAATAAAGTGGCAAAGTCCCTGCCATGTGGAGTTTTAAATCTAGCTGTAATGAAATGTAATTATATACTGTCTTGTAATTATTACCTAATTGTCTAAGGAATAGAATATGAAAAATGAGAGTCTAAAGGTTCAGAGGAGTGACAATGCTGTGTCTCAGGGCAAGGAAGTCTCTGTGGAGGAGGCTACACTGCTTGTACCTGAGAGGGCAGGGAGGTTGAACTAACCAGGCAGGAGAAGGACCCTCCAGGTAAGAGGAGCATTAATCTGATGAGCACCCACATGTAGCAGCGCTTCCTCCTGGTTGGAACTTGCAGGCAGTCCCAGCTGTAGGGACTGCATCTCCAGCACGGACCCCAGTTTTGAGAAGGAGGCTCTGCTCCCACGAGCATCTTTGTCTTTATCTTTCCCAGTGACTTGGTCTAGTCAATATTTTGAAAATGGAATGGTTGGCATAGTTTCCTGCAAGCAACTTGTTTCCTTTGATAAGTACACTCTTTTATGTATTCCATACCATAATCAACTGTGTGCCCTGAGATTCCTTGTAAAATCAAATCAGCCATCATTTGCTGCCAAAATCTCAGATTTAGACCAAAGCAGGGCTTCCCTGAAGGAGATATAATAGAGGTAGATGACAACAAAGTTCCCAGAACTAGTGTGTTTGTTTACATGTCCCTATTTGATTAGAAGCCAGAACACGGCTTGCCATATAAAGGCCCAGGTTATTACACCCTTGTCAGTAACACATTCTCAGTAATTCTTTCTTTTTTACCCTTCCCAGTGTCTGGTTGTTAACTTAGCCACTTCCCAAACATTCAGCACATTACTTTCTTGTAGTACAAGTCATTTTCCAGAAGCCTTGGTCTGTACCAGTCATTATCTTACAACCTATCATCAGGATAGACACTATGTCATCCCAGAAAGGCCTTCCTTCACTCAAAATCATGAGCTGTTGCCCCCCAGTATTCTTTGTCTCAAGAACTAAAAACCCACTTCTACACATGATTAAATATTATGTGTGTAACATAAAGGTACATATTATTAACATAAACAAGGTGCTTGCAGAAAACTATGCCAGTCATTCCATTTTCTTTTTTAATATATTTATTGATTATGATATTACAGTTGCCTATTTTCCCCCTTTATTCCCCTCAACCCTGTATCTATCCCACCCACATTCCCCACACCCACCCTTGGTTCATGTCCATAGGTCGTATATATAAGTTCTTTGGCTTCATCATTTCCTATACTATTCTTAACCTCCTCCTGTCTATTTTCTACCTACCATTCATGCTACTTGTTCCCTGTACCTTTTCCCCCATTCCCCCTCTCCCCTTCCATGCTGATAGCCTTCCATGTGATCATTCCTGTAATTCTGTTCCTGTTCTAGTTGTTTGCTTAGTTTGTTATTGTTTTTGTTTTGTTTTTAGGTTTTGTTGTTGATAGTTGTGATATTGAGTAGGCCAAGCCAATGGGAAAGGAAGGGAAAGACACAGATGCTAGTGGCCAAGCCTCATTCTCAAAGCTGCTGTCCATGCCAAAGATGCAGTCCCTGAATCGGGGGCTGCCTGGAAGTTCTAACCAGGAGGAAGCACTGCTACATTTGGTTTCTTGCCAAAGTTTAGTTTGCTAGGGCTGTCTTTTAAAGACTGGTTTACTTAACCAGTTTTACCACAAACTGGTTTACTTAAACAACAGAAATCTATTGTCTCACAGTTTTGGAGGCCAGAAGTCCAAGATCAAGGTGTTGGCAAGGTCGGTTCCTTCTGAGGGCTGTGAGACTATGTTCCATGCCTCTCTCTTAGCTCCTGCAGATTTTCCGGCCATCTTCAGCATTCCTCAGCTTACAGAAGCATCACTCTGACCTCTGCCTTCATCTTCACATGATGTTCTCCCTGTATGCTGTCTGTATCCAGACTTCCCCTTTTTATAAAGACACCAGTATGGGGCCCACCCTAGTCCTGGATGACCTTATTTTAACTCATTACACTTGCAGTGCCCCTATTACCTAAATAAGGTTACATTATGAAGTACAAGGGGCTAGGATTTTAACATAGGAATTGTGGGGAGTGAGGGAGACAAAATTCAGCCCTTAAGACTGGAAGAATTTGTGAGTAGAATTGTGATCAAATTTATCTTTTTAATACATTCTCAGGCAGAGAAATCAGAATTCAAGAAACAATTAAAAACAACATATGTGTTGATCAATAAGAGAAAAAATATAGATCAACTATGCCATACCATGAAGCCATTAGAAATAATTAAACCCTTGTATATTAACATGAGAAGATGTCACTGGTGTATTACTAAGTCTTTAAGAGCAGCATATATTGTCTAATGCCCATTTTTACAGAAACTAAACCAAGTATACAGATATGGATAAATTTGCATATGAATAGTAAAAAGACTGAAAAAAATACACCAAAAGGGGAAAAAAAGTAAAAATTTCACAACAGAACTTTTTATTCCAAAAATTCAAATACTGTTTAAAAGTAATTTAAAATGGCCAAAGAGGAGTTAGTTTAAGCATCAACAGACGTCAACCAGGAGGGTTTTCTTTGCCTTCTTTCTGTTCACAGAGCTGTTCTAGGCATTGTCGTCGTGATAACCATGTGCCCTTCCTCCTCCAAGGAAGGCAACATGGAAGAAAAGATAATAGAAGTGGTAGCAATGGCTTAACTACTAATGTCGTGAAATTGTAATTTTAGGCATAAATACAATCAATGCCTTTTGAGCAGCTATATTGTTCCTATGGAAAAACTGAAAATTTTATTAAAAAGGCAAGACTGTCATGACTAAGAATATAATTACATGTTGTAGTTATTTAATTAGAGCTGTTGAAAAAATGAAGATGAGTGGCCCAAATTTAGCTCATCGACACTGAAAGTATTCAACTTGAAGCAAAATAGCCACCAAGAAGGAAGTTGTGGATGGCTTCCCACACTTGGGTAGGGAATTGGACCACGTAACCTACACTGAGAGTCTGCATAGAACAAACAAGAAATGCTTTTAGGATTAAGAGGAAGGAACAAACATTTGCAGCCCGGCAGGGACTAAAGAAGACCAGAGGTGAGAGGCATTTCCAAGGCTGGAGCCCCAGGAGAAACAAAGGTGTAGCCGCGAAAATTAGGGAGACTTGCTTGGCGAACAGCAGGCAACCAACCTGACCAGGGCAGAGGACTCACACTGGAAATTTGTGGGAAAGTTTAACAACCCCTTGCATTTCCTTAATCTTCTCAACACATCTATGAAATTAGCATTATTATTATTCTCCTGTCCCAGACGAGGGAAAAACATGATTCATCATTTATATATAAATGCCAGATTAGAGTCTGGACTTTGTTCTGTGATAAGGAGAAATCACCTAACATGTTCTGGGTAAAAATGTGACATGTAGAAAAATGTCAGAGGAGAGAAGTATGTGGAATTTTAGGCAAAAGGAGGGGAGGAAAGTGGGTAGAGGGATGAAATTTATTGACATAGATATTTCTGAATATTTTCTTTTTCAGAGCTCAGATATAAACCATGCAAAAGAATCTACCTGGTCTCTGCCATGTGCTGGCTTCTAGAGACTGCACAGTCCGTGCCTACATTATGTCGCCTTCTTAGGGATTTCAACCAGACTTGTCTCTGCTATATGGGTTTCTATCTGACGCCGAAAGCTCCCTAGTGGTTGTCTTTCATTCAACCAATTTTACTGGACCATTAGCTCAGTCTGCAGTGGCAGAAAACCAGGTCAGTTCTGTAAAGCATACCGACATTCCAAAATTTCTAAAACTGCTTTTTATCCTAATTTGTTGTTTCAGTTTCCCTGTCTGTTATGAGGGGTTTAGAGATTGGATCAAACCAGTGGTTCTTAAATTTCTTGAATTATAACTAACCACTCATCAGACTCTGTTGAAAGCTAAGCAACCTTTCAGGGGTGGGGGGCAGGGAAGCTTAGATTTTTGGAGACTCTTTAAAAGGGCTCGTGGAACCCAGAAACTCATCCAGTCACCAAGGGAAGACTCTATGAACCCCAGGTTAAGAATCAAACGTCTTTCCGGTTCTAAAGCTCCGAGACTCCATGCAGGCTGGCAAAGCAGGAAGCACACACAGTCATTTTGAAACCTCTATCTGCAGAAGAAATCAGGCTGACAGCTGGATGAGCCATGATGTAAGCAGCAGGCGCTCAGCCGTCCTCCTCCACAGCTGCTGAGCAAATGCACTGAAGTCGAGACAGTAAGATCCTGAATTAAGTAAATCAATCTATTCCTGACAAAGGCAATGTGAACAGTCTGTGCACCTTCCAGACTCCTGCAAACCAAAGATTCAACAGCCCTCCAACTGTAAGTTCTGCCTGAAAATGAATATTAACTAATGGTCTTTTCAATGATCTCAGTTTGTCTTCAGATCAGGCTGTCTGCTTCCACAAAGGAGAATCTGCTGATGAGAAAGCCACCCACATCTAAGCACCAACCTTTCTCACGGGGTGCTTATGATATTGACACATAACTAGGTTTCCCCTCTGTCACCCTAGACATGCTAAGTAAACAGGCTCTATCTGCTCTTTTTTGAAACCATTATGAGCTGCTGTGCCACAAACATGTGCTACAACTGTGTCGCATCTCTTACTTTTTCCAGTGACTCTGAATCCTCATGTCTTGCTAGCATAAGTCTAACATCAACTTCTGAGTCTCTCTCTCCTTTTTTCCCATTAACTCTTTTTTTTTAAATCCTTGCCCAAGGATGTGTCCATTGATTTTAGAGAGAGAGGAAGGGAAATAGATAAAGAGAGTTAAGAGAGAGAAAGAGAGAGAGAGACATCAATATGAATGAGAAACATTGATCAGTTGCTTCCCATATGTGCCCTGACCAGGGATCAAACCCACACCATTGGTATGTGCCCTGACCAGGAACTGAACTATCGACCTTTTGGTGTCCAAAGTGATGCTCTGACCATCTGAACCACCTGGCTAGGGCCCCACTAATTCTTAGTTATGAATATTTTCAAACATACAGAAACATGGAAACAGTAGGACAATGAACACTCTTATACCCTTCACATATGTCCAATGATTATTGATATTTTGCTCTATTTGCTTTCCATCTGAATATGTGAAAAGTGAGTTTCAATAATTAAAACACATTATGTCCACAAACTTCAAGATTTATCTTCTAAGAATGATGATATTCTTCTCTATATTATAACACCATTATCATGGCTGAGTAAATTAACAATAATCATTAATGTCACCTGAACTCTGGTTCATATTTATATTTCTTCCAATTGTTTCCAAGTTTACTTCTGTGGCTATTTTATTTTCCAAATCATCACATTTGGCTGACATATCTCTTTATGCTTTTAGTCTAGAGTATACATGTTGGGAACCGCCCTGCCTGGTATCAGAAGCTGTAACCCCCACCAAGGCTAAGGCTGAGGGAATGACCTTGGAACCATAAGCCAGCTAGGAGACAAAAGCTTATCTCCCTGGCAGGAACACCGCTTTTGCTCCTTTTTACTTCACCCTGCCTGAACCCCAATGCTTGGTCAGTTAGCCAATGACATGTAAGATTCCCCAAGGGGGGAACGACCTAAGACAGGCACAATCATGTGGGAGGCCCCCAAGGAAGGACTTTGGGGGCTACGGCAAAAGGGGGTGATGGACCCTCACCCCTCGGCTTTGACAAAGCCTGAGTGCTCATTGTCTGCAAGAAAATCTCCTTATCTCTTGGTTGCCTTAGTCCCCCTTGCTCCACCTAAGCCTGAAACAATGACAGGGTGGTGCAGCCCTGTACTAGAAAGGGCAGGTTCCCCGGGTGATCAGACCTAAGAAAGAATATGTAAAATCCTATGAAACCTGCTTTGTTGAGAATGCTCTCAATTGAATGAGAAGGGTCCAAGGAGGAAGTAAGTTTGTTCCTCAAAGTTTTACAGCTCTTTGACCCTCACTCAAAGTAGGCTCTCAGAGTTCCTTGTTATTTGATCCTTACTTCCCTGCAATGAGTAATGAGCTTTACCTGAATTCTTGTACAAACAAACCCAATAACAAGCCTGCTGGGACTGGAGAACGCACGCCCTCCACCAGAGAGGGTGGCCAAAGCGCCCTCCCCTGCAGAGGGTGGCCACTCCGTCCCTACTTCTCCACAGAAAATAGCCTCTTTCTGTGTATGTTCATTTCTCCTGTGTCGACGAGCCATCCACAGCGTTCCGCCGTCACTGCCGGTCGGTGATCACTCTTCACATACACTTATTTTTTACAACTTTGACTTTTTAAAGAGTCCAGGCCAATTTTTATGCTCCTTCATCCCCATATTTCCTGTAAACTGGAAGTTTGATCTAAAGGCTTTACCAAATCCAGGTTAAACATATATGGCAAGAATACTTCACAAATATCTTACATACTTTTGTATCACACTTGGAGGCACCTAGTGCCAAGTATTTAACTAGTAATAGTGGTTCTAAGTTTTACCACTAGATCTCTCCAATGTGACCATACATTTCCTCCTTTATAACTCATAAACAACCTTGAGGTGATACTTAGGAAACATGTGAGTGTGCCAGGACCCCAACAACCTTTCGCCTAAGGGTTTTAGTGTTGGTTGATATGGCCTTGACTAAATCGTTATCACACTGGGGATTGCAAAACACATCCCCCCTCCCTTCCAGAATTAGTCTAAAGGGTCAGTCCTACCTTCACATTCAAGTGATGTGAGAATTAGGTCTAATCAATCTACCGTTGTTCTTGTTGCCACACATTGGCACTGTTGAAGTCTGGCCCTGCACCATCCTAATAATTCTGGCTGACTCTAACATCATACCGCTTCACTCGAGATCCCCAAACAGGCTGCTGCATCTGCTGAGGAAGCTAATCGCCATCCACCAGTGCTAAGTGGAACTGTGGGTTCCTTCTCCCTAGGTCCCCTGTTCAGTTCTGGTTCGTGCACACAGCCTCATAGCAGCAATCAGGCCACCTCTGAGTGCTGATTCCAACTGATTCTGTCATCTTCTACTTCATAGACTCCGTGATGGAGGTAACTCAATTCCTTTCCTAAAGATCCACGTTAGGGAGCAGATGGGTTTTCCATTACAACCATAAAGAGTGGGTCTGATGATGCTCCTTTTCTTATACATCCTTCTAAGGGAAGGCACGCTCAGTGATTCAAAGACAGTGTGTCCTCCTAAGAGTGTCTCCCACAAGTGATTCTAAGGTATTTACACCCCCTTCTAGAGGTGCTACCTTCAGTGATTCCAAAGTTATTGTTGTCACCTCTAGATAGGGAAATACAAATGGTAGAGCCTCTTATATACTTTCTACCCATAAAGTACCTGCAATTGGTCTTATGCATATATATATATATATATATATATATATATATATATATATGCTTATATACTTTTGTAGTTATTAATGTACTTTCTTCATAAGGTTATTTATGCACTTGTGACTATACATGTTAAGCTAGTTAATTAATAATTTAAACCTCTCCCCAAACCTAGGAATTTTCAGCCATACCGAAGGACAGAACTGAAAAGCACATGGTATATAAAAGAGTACTTCGAGGTAACTCTACAGGACAAATGGTTCTAGTGAAATTAGGGGTACCCCAGTTGTCAGGACAGACTACAAACATCATAATCAACATCAGAGCTACCATTTAGGAGGCACCTGTCATTATAAGACATTTTATGTACATTGTGTCTAATCTTCAAAACTGTTCTGCAAAGTACATTTTATTACCTCCAACTTATGGATAAGAAAATTGAGACTCACCATGGTCAAAATGTATTTCCAAAGTTACACACCTAGTAAGTGATGGATCCCCAATTCAAACCCAGAATTCCTAGATGCCAAGACCTATGCTTATGTCGCTGCCCTGCCTCCCAGAGCATGTACAAATGGTGTGTTTGGAGTTCTATGGCTCGCTGTGTTCTCGGCTGCCAAAGGATAGTGCTTCAGTTAGCGCTCATCTGATGGGACTTACCAACGAATCCTGCCATCTTCCCAGATCTCTGCCTGCCTTGTGTGTTTGTACAAAGTAATGTAAAATAATGTTTCATTCCAGTCAGTGTTTACTTTGTTTTTCCACACACTTTGTGCCAAGGAAATAGTTTTATTTTTAACCTGAATAAGGCTCTTTTTGTGGTAATTTTAAAGTCAATAAAGAGGGAAGAAAGGATTGGGAATCATATATACCCATTCCCTGAGCTTTCTGTAAAGTGGAATTAAAATGCTTAACTGTTTCCCATTCCTATATCACAAAGCGATGACCACAATATTCCATTACTTACTATTGTGACAATATGTCATCTATCTCATCCAACCCACCTGTTGGAAAGAAAACGGCTCCACTAAGGAGGCCAGAAGATGATAAATGGGGAGCAAAGACTTTGTGGGCTGTGGTTCATCCACCATGTCTCCCAGGAGGTGGGACCCAGGAGAACAGAAATGAATGAGGAGACATTCCATGTGGCCTCTGGGAAGGAAGAGGTCACCAAGGAGGCAGCTCCAGACCTGCTCGGCAGGATGCAGAATCACCAAATTGCTTCCTTTCCTAGTCAGCACCTCATTGCCCCAAATCTCAGTCCTCTGGGGTGGCCCTCCCTCTCATCAAGAGGCACCAAAGAAGACAACTCTTTCCTGTTGTATCTCTCAGTTCTTATTGGTGCACTTTGAGAAAAGAAAAGAAAGCCAATGTTTATTGACTGCTGGCTATGAGCCAGCCAATTTGATTCATGTTTTCTCATTGAGCAGCTTGCAACCACTCTATAAAGTGAGTGTTATTGTCCTCCTTTTACAGAGTGGTTATATTTCTTGCTTGGGAACACACTAATATCAGGTGAGAGTGTTGAGAAATAATCCCAGGTTGATGTGGCTCAAAAGTTTGATGACTGTTGATCTTCCTTCTAAGTAAGTCTCTTTTCTGTTCTTTGAGGACATGTGTCTACAAGAGAGGCACCAAGAACTTTTTAGACATCTAGAGATGTTGAGGTGGAAGAGAACCTTGCTAAGTCATCTACTTTCAATGGCTCTTTGCCTCTCTTCTCTGTTCTGGTGACTTACACCAGTCTGGGTCATTCTGGGCTAACAGTAGTCCCATTCAGGAAAGTGCCTCAGAATTCAAGTGAGTAGAGTGCATTATGATAGGAGATGATGCTAAATATGCCTTAATTTTTTATTAAGTATTTACACACTTTGCTATTTTGTCTGTTGTTTTATCTTTAATTACTTCTACATGTATTATTATCTATTGTTTTTTCACAATATTGGGTTGAAAGTCCTGATTTAGTCCAAGGACAGTAACTGCACACTAAAGAATAGTGGTTTGCCCAGATCACATCTTTTCTAAGTGGTTTTGCTAAAGCAAGTCTTCCGAACCAGGTGTGGCTCCTACCACCACACCATGTTTGCCCTGAGCAAGGAGAAAGTCTTGTTCCTGATGCTTCCAGACTTCCTTCTCTGTGCTCCCTTCTCTCCCTGCTACCTTCTCATGTCTAAGTCTGCATCCTCCTGGGGCAGAAGCCACCTTTCTCCCCACCCCACTTCCACACCCCATGCCTTTCTTCATTAACTATCTCAGAGGAAAAGTAATTCAGCCATGCTCAGACAAACAAAGCTAGGCACCATGCTAATGTGCCACAGAGCGGTGTTTCTCAAGAATCTTCATCTCCGGATGCTTTACACTCTTCAAAATTATTGACAATTCCAAAGTGCTCCAAAATAAACAAACAAAAACTTAGTGAGTAGAATGGCAATATGTTGTATATGTTTGCAAACTTCTTTAGTGTCCAGTTGAATAGAAGGCAGCTGGATTCTCAAATCTTCTGCCTTTGGATCTGTGGTGATCGCGTGTCCTTTAGCTTCTGCAAAACTTCACCACACTGTCATCAGAGAATGAGTTTTAAAGGCACATACTTAGTATGACTTGGAAAATAGTTATGACTTCCAAGACCCACTGAAGAGTATCCAGGACCCCCGGGACCCACAAGAACATACGCTAACAACCACTGCACAGGATGAACTTGGAGTTAGAAGAGCTCCAATCCTGGTGACCACTTACTGCCTGTGTGACCTTGGGCATGAATTCATGCATTAGAAAGAACCTGGCAGAGACAGCAAATGTATTTTTAAAAGCTTTTTAAAAGTTTGTCCCGAAGACATTTATACAAAACACAATGCCCAGGGATAGTGCCTAAATACAAAGGAATGACTCTGTGTCTATGATGGGGTTTTGGGCAAATGAAGAAACAGAGACAGAAAGTGAATTTGGGAAACTTTTGGTGGTGTGGGTGGGTTGGTTCACATCATTCATGTGCCCACTTTATGGAATAAGTCCGGCTGTGTCTGCGTGTGTTCTCCTTATTTCAGCAGTATCTGTAGTATTGGAACCTTTTAATTGCCACCGAGTCATCTGAACCCACCTCCACCCACAGCATTGAGCAAGAAGTCTTCTGAGAGATTTCCCTGAAAAAAAATGTCCTTTTGATTAAATGAGCTATTTGAACCTGCTGTTGAGTCTCTTTCTCCTCATCCTGACAGAAACCAACCGGTAAGGCCTTGCTCTTCCACCCTCACTCTGTGCCATAGGCATGGGTGGGGTCTGGGACTCATCATCCCAGTCTGTTTTCTCACTAGATAATAAGCAGGAATTCTTAATTAGACTTAGTTCTTTGGGATTTGTTGCTGTGGGTATTATAAATAATAGAGTGTGGTCTACATTCAGAATTGTAAAAATTATTTTTAGCTGCCTGGTGCATGCACTCCGCTGTTCCTACTCAGCCATCTTTCAAGGCCATGTAGGACCAAGAATGAGCACTAAAGCCACAGTTCTGCATCACTGAGGAAGCAGGGCTTTGAGGGCTGACTGCGGCTTTAATTGAGTCACACTGCACCACCTCCAGATAAAACAAAGGCCCAAGGAAGGATGGTAGCTCCCTAGGAGCTCTGACTTGCAAGTGCTCTGAGTTTCAGTTTAAACGCAGTTGGAAACACAGGACTGGAATGTTTGGAGGAAGGAAAAGCTGTTGGGAGAGAAATACAAATGCCAATATCTGTTGCTCTAAGCTAAGCATTATCAATCTGATAATCAGGCAGGTGATATCAATGTCATTGTCAGGTCAGCTGGGGACGCTCCACCTAAAGGGGGCAGCACCTCCAGGTGAATGCCGCCTACCAAGCTCCACAGTGGACCCAGTGGTGCAAGGTCTTCTGACGTTTCAAGAAGAGTCCAGAAATCTGGATTTTTTAATGTAAAATACCCCAATACCTAAATGTTTAGACATTTTTAAGCTAGCATTTTTTCATGTTTTCCAATAAAACAGTTTCAATAAAACTTCAGCAAATATTTTTTTTCCTAAAATGGTTTCAGCAAAAATGTCTGTGGGCTGTCAGTTTGTGTCCTGTAGTCCAAGATCTCATTCCTGGCCTCTCAGGACTGTTTTTTCCCAATCCCAAACATGGCGGCTCCTGCACTGCTGTTGCCCGGGACTTGGTTTTTCTGTGCTTTTGTTTTCTACAGTGAGGAAACTTTGCACTTTCCACTGTCACAGAACACGTAGCACTGGAACTGATATTTTGCAATTTCAAGAACTGGTTTCATGTAGTTCTGAGAGATCTAACATGGTTACACAGGAAGATCTTCCTTTTAGAAAGTTGCAGAGATCACCAAATGATTGTGACCTTGGGCTTCTCTCTTACTTCAGCTGCCTTTGCTGCCTTCACCCTGGGCCCCCAGGTGCATTGCTGCCCAACATGGCTAATATATTTCTCCTGGTGTTTCTTAGCAAAAATGAGTCAAAGTAGAAAGATTAATCAATCGATCAATCACTCAGTCCTACCTCCTAGAAGAAAGCCTAGGCAAAGCAAAGCATTAAGCAGAGAAATAGAGAGAAAAACACTATAAAAAATACTTCAGCTTACAAAGTACAATTTTCTGTTCCCACCACAGGGAGCTCAATGAAAATGGACCTTTGTTCATCTTTTAATACTGTTACTCTCTATTTATGTAGCCATGAATAATACATAGTACAGTTTTGTAGATTTTAATTTTATATAAGTAATATGTTAACATATTCATCTATAGTATGTTTTTATTAAAATTGTTTTAAAAAATAAATAAATAAAAATAAAATAAAATTATGTTTTTGAAATCTATGTCATTATATATGATCTAATTCATTTCTTTTCACTGCTTTATAGTGTTCTATCACTTAAATAAATCACAATTTAGTCAACCATTCTTTTTTTCATGGGCATTTAGGGGGGTTTTATTGCCCCTATTATAAATGAAGGTATAAGCTTCACCATGAAGAGTTACCTGGAAAGAGAATGGCTGGTTTGTAGAAACATATTTTTATCTTTTTGAGATTTTGCCAAATTGTCTTTCAGAGTGGTTGCAACAATAAACATTTCCACCAACAGTGTATGAAAGGTTTTTTTAAAGGGTCTTGTTTGTTTTGTTTTGTTTTGTTTTTCTGTGTGGCCCTGAAGACTGTTAAGATCTGGGTAGTTCATGAACATAGTTAAAAATATACCCTTTCAGGAATGTGGACAGTACAGGCTACTGAAAAGTGATCTTCGAGATAGTTTGCTGAGTATAAAAAAGTAAAGAGGGGAAAAGGAAGCATGGCATATTACTTACCTAAGAAGAAGGGGGATATAAGTGGATATATGCATACTTGTTTTTATTCTTAAAATGGAGTAATGAGCTATAATTTTTTAAAGTTATCTATAGATATATAAAGAAATAGGTAGAAAGAACATAGAAATAGTTATATCTCTTTTAATATGCCTCCTTTTGTAGATATAACTTTGGAACTATTTAATGCTTTGCATAATTATAATAAGATTAACTTAATACAAAAACAACCCTAAAAGTCAGGAGCAAAATAAAGCAAATAAACCTATGTGTCCAGTTGGTGGCATAACCACACAAAAATGAACTCTTTCAAATCACTTTGTGATATAGAACTGAAAAAATTTTTCAGCTATTTTTAGTAATTATATTATTGGTTGGGGTGTTGGTATTGCTATTTTAAGACTGATACATGTGGGTGTAAGTTGTGTATCCAGACAATGAATATCAATGGCCAATCACAACCCTAAGGGAACAATAACAAGACAAAAAATACACCACTACACCTGAGGTCATAGCAAGAAGGATAAGGAGGAGGAGGAAAAGAAGGAGGAGGAGGACAAGAAGAAGGAGAATTATCTAACCAAACCTCTGAGTCTAACTACCAATTTGCATGTGCCACAGGGGATAGAGAAACATGTGACACGGCCCCAGGGAGAGATGTGAAAGAGCCGGGAGTATTGCAGGGTAACAGGTGCCTGCCAGGTGGTACCACTGTCAAACTACTAAAACTCTTAATGAGTCCTCCAGATCGGTGACCGATGCATCCATTTTCGGTAAAGCTGAGACATTGAACGGTTCAGCTTTTCCTACCTCTTCTTGATTTCCACAGTTGTATCCTTCAAGTAAACCGCATTAACTGAACTCCCCACTCATGCCTATTCCTTCATAAAAAGGCATCCTACACATTTATAAAGAAGAAGAAAATTCCTGCCCTAGCCTTTGCACACAAGTACTTTCCACCATAGTTCCACTGACACACCTATTAACTTTGGATAATACTTTGAGTCTGTGTTAAATGGGAGACAAAAGAGATTATTTAAAAGAGTTTGAGTCCTGAAAGATGAAAGATTCTGTGAAATGTCCATTTCCATCATTTCCATATGTTGGGCAATATTCAGAACACTAGAAATATAAATTAAACAGTTGTCCCTTGCTATATCATGGTTCACTTATTGCAGCTTCACTGTATTGATACACTGTATACTTCACTGGTTAGTACCCATAGAGAATTTTATATGTTGTTAAAATTACGTAGGTTTAAGAGTGTAGAAAGTGTTTAAGAGCATGTGAAGTGTTTATAAAAGTGTGGGAAAGGTTAATAAGAGAGTGGAAAAGGTTTATAGGAGTGTGGGGAGGGTTTATAAAGTCTTAAAATATATATAAATAATAAAATAAATATAACACTGCTAATTCGAGGATTTTCACCTATCTCAGGGGTCTCTGGAACATAACTCCCTCGACAGGTGAGCGATCACTGTAATTCACAGAGCTTAGTCTTTAAATAAAAATAAAAGCTTAGCCCTGGCCAGCATGGCTTGGTTGATTGGAACATTGTTCCATAATCAAAAGGTCGCTGGTTCAATTCCCAGTCAGGGCACATGCCCAGGTTTGGACTTCATCCCCGATTGGGGTGTGTGCAGAAGGAGGCTGATCAGTGCCCCTCTCTCACATCGCTGTCTCTCTTACTCCCTTCTCCTCTCTTTCAAATGAGAATAAAATAAATTTTAAAAAAATAGAAGCTTAGAGAACACCTCCAGCAACTGTTACCATGAAGAGGGCTGTGACTCTTCTACGTTGAGGGGATTTCTGATATACTGTGAACATAACACTAAAAGGATAAAATGATTTCTTGAAAGGACTAAAAAAAGCAGAACAGCTCCTCTGCTTCTCACAGTGTCTCAATCTTTTCCATATTTAGTGAGCAAGAGTCAAAAATACCAAAACTCCTGGGAAATTTTCAGTAAAAGAGTTTATTTTTACTCAGCATAATTTAGTTCCATTTGTGGCTTTATTGTGCAAAGCTCGGGATCCCTACCCTTGAGAGGGAGGGAGAGAAATTGGAGACAGAGATGATCCATGACTGTCGATCAATGGTCCAAAAACTCCTTTCTCATTTGGCCATTCTCTAGCACATTCACATAAAATGAAGGAAGCCTGATCAAAAGGAACACAAGCACAGCCTTATACAACAATCTTCAGACAAAGGAGGTGCGATTTCACCATCTTAGCAATGATGACAGAGAGATTCTACATCATCTGTGACCAGATAGCAAAGGAAGCAAATTTATGATAAGCAATACCATGAGATGAGCAAATCATTGATTTCAATTGTTCTTAATTTATACTGAAAGCCACATAAAAGACAAGACTTTGGAGAAAATAGTGTTATATTAAAGCAAAAACGATGAGATCACAGTGCCCATGAGGACAGAGAACTGGGTTTGGCTTGAGCCATCCTCAAAAGTTAAATTATGTCCCCCCTTCCCAGCTATCTAAGTCAACTATTCTGTGATGTTGGCCAGTACTAAAGGATTTGCAGTTACAGTGAGTGCAGGATCCCAAATATCAGCTTAAAAGGGAATTTAATGCAGTATAGCAGGAGCAACCAGATCTTTTTAAAGAGGAACTAATTTGTGTCAGGTGTTTTATGTATGCTATTTTTAGTCTATTAGTAACAGTCGATTTAAAAGTCAGTCCCATCCAAACTGGAATGAACCTGGGGGGAGGTGTAGGGACCTACCCTAAATGACATATCTACATACTATAAACACAATTGTGTCCCCCTGACAAAATCCAGGCATTGAAGTCCTAAGCCACATTATGACTGTATTTGGAGATAAGGGTTTGAAGAGATAATTAAGGTTAAATAAGGTCATAAAGGTGAGGTTCTAATCCCAAAAGACGGTGGTGTTATAAGAAAAGGAAGAAAGTGTTCTTGCCCCTGCTTTCTCCCCCTCTCCCCCGTTCCCCCTCTCACTGCCCCCACTCGCCTTTCTCCAGACACACACTCTGAGGAAAGGCCATGTGCAGAGTCAGTGAGGAGGTAGCCCCTCTGTAAGCCAAAAAGAGACCTCTCACCAGAAACCGAACTGGCCAGCAGCTTGAGATTGCACCTCCAGCCTCCAGAACTATGAGCAATACATTTCTGTTGTTTGAGCTGCCCGGTTTGTGGTATTTTGTTATGGCAGCAGGTCCTTAAATAACGTTGTTTGGTCACAATGTTGATAAGGAAAAAAAAATCAGTTACCAGCCAGAGTTGGCACATTCTCCCCATGTTTGCCTCAGTTGTCTCCGGGGATTCTGGTTTTCTTCCACACCCCAAAGGTGCACATGAGGTGAACTGGTGTGTCTAACTGTCCCGGTCTGAGTGAGTCTAGGTATGTGGATGTGGGTGGCCCTGTGATGGAAGGGCGTCCTGTCAGGGTGGGTCCCATCTCGCACCCTGAGCTCCTGGGAGAGGCTCCCCCACCCAGGACCCTGAACTGGAATTGGTTGGCTGGAAAAGAATTCTCTTACTTTTTATTAATCCCTCTTAAAGGTATGTGTAGCTCACATCGATCTCAGTATTGAATATTAGAACTGTTTGGGGTCTTTATTTAGAAGTTTGGTGATGTTTTTGTGACCAGAACTATGCTGTAGGAACTGTGATACCAATTAGCCTGTTGAAACATTGGTTTTGTCATACGCCACTTCGCTTAAAGCTGCAGTTTCCCAGAATCTATCGACAATGTTAAGTAAGGACTTACTATACATTGCCACTTTAAAATTGCCACACAGATGCAACAGACAAAATCTATCATGTTTGATGATCGCAGGTTTTCTAATCTAGTATTCAACCATACAATTTGAAATTCTTGAATTTAACAGAATTCTAAAAAATGTCTGGTGCTGGGATTTCTTGTGCATGGTCACTAGTGGTGTGAGGCTGCAGCACTGTTTTGAGGACTCTGGCTATGTTTGAGCTCAGTGGGAAAAGAGAGCTGAGCTCAGTTAGGGCTGCTACTGCCACCTCTCGGACCCAGCAGTGTGTATGGGGGGGAGGGGCAGGAATGAACAGAGGTGTGTCACGTTCAAGTGCCACAGCTAGCCAGCCTCGCCTGGTCAGGTCCCCAATCCCACTTGGAGGTAAAAGACACAGATCCACTTCTAAACTCTTCCATTAGCCGGTCTGGGCCAGTAACACTGGAGAGCACAAATAAGTCACCTAAAATAATTGACTCTCGGTTTATTCATCAGCAGTCAAATGAGAATACTAATTAATAATATCTGCTCCAGCTCCCAGAGAAGCCAGGTGACAAGATCAGATAATGTTTATGCAAAGGTTTTGTAAACCCAAAACACTACACAAATAACAGTTTAATTTTTAAGAGATAATAAACTATCCTACATAGACAGCTACTTATCTTTCACCCAAGTGTAACCACTTGTGGCTGCAACTCACACGTGAGCATTCTAATACAATTAGGAACTAAAGCCAGATGGAACCATTTTTAAGTAGTGTGGGTTTTTTTTAAGGGGTGAGTGATTTTATAAAATTCCATTTGTTAATTATATATGTATGTATCCAGTCTTATCTGTCAGACATTTGAGGCAGCACACAAACTGTATAACTCTACACACAATAAAGAGTAAGACCAAGGGGAAAGGGCACAAAACTGTCAGACAAGATGGAAATTTTATATCTGAGCTTCCTGGCAACAAAGGGGAAAATAAAACAATACAATTATATATATATATATTTTTATTTTCAGAAAGGAGAAAAAAGCTTTACTTAAGAATTATAATCAAAAGAAACTTTCTCATGAAGATAGCCTATATTTTTCCATCAAGTCGTCCTTTTGCCCGTGTAAATGTGAACCCAGCAGGCAAAGTCTCTCAGGAGAACTCTAAATATAAGACTTAGTGTCACCGAGAGCAAGGATAGCTTTGACTCTGGCACGACGTCAATTTTAGAAGCTTAGGGTCATGGCCAGGAGGCAGCGGGAACCCATTAAGAACACAGAACTGAGAATTGAACACCCCCTCAAGTCCCGGTTTCCCAGCCTGTCAGCTGTGTAACCATGAGCAAATATTTCAGTGTTCCAAATCCTGGTTCTCCCTCCTATAAGAAGGAATAATTATCCCTACCTTGGAGAATTGGGATAAGGAAAAACCAGAATCTATCTGGAGGACACTTTCCATCTGTAAAGCACTAATGACATGTTTGGTATTATTAGCATCTTGTTTTATAGGCCAGACATCCATCTAACATAGTGATGCCCAGGGTACAGTCCATGCATGCTTATCCCACATGCTCCTGTGGAGATTTAATGTGTCCATCAGCATATTGCAGGCCAGAGAAGTCCTGCAAATAAAGTAACTCTGTTTAGCTTGTTTTAACTCAGCATTTCCTGACTTACGTGATGACAGACCCCATTTTTTTTTAAAAAGATTTTATTTATTTCTATTTAGAGAGCGGGGAAGGGAGGAGAAAGAGAGGGAGAGAAACATCCATGTGAGAGCGCAACATCAATCAGTTGCCTCTCACACGCCCCCGACTGGGGAAATGGCCTGCAGCCGAGGCATGTGCCCTGACAGGGGATCGAACCGGCAAACTTTGGGCTGGCAGACAAGTTCTCAATCCACTGAGCCACGCCAGCTGGGGCCCCACTTTTTGGTCATCACTCAGTCCCGGCAGGGGCAGATGCTCCTGTCTGTGGGTGCGTGAAGACCAGAGATGCTGCCCAGGACAATTCCCTCCCCCACAACAAAGAATTACTGAGGTTAAGAAACCCTAAACTAACCCCTTCTTTAAAAATATTTATATTTCAACCCGTATATTCTCACAGGGTTAACAGGCCAGAGACGTATTATCTTCTGTGAACCACACAATCTTTTCTCCTCTCCAACCCCATTTAGTTGGCCTAGTTTATTCACCTGTGATGCTCCAGGACTTGACGAACAATCCACGGGGCCCCGCTCTCAGCCTTGCCGACTCCGATTACATTTTCCATCAGCACTGTGCATCCTGGGCTCCGGTCATAACTGCAGAGCTGTGCTGCGTGTCAGCACAACCTCCCTGCTTCTTTCAGGACTGACCCTCGGGAGTCTTCCCTGAAACAGCAGGTCCTTCTTGAAGTTCACTGACCAGATCCACATCCAGTATTTCGGATACAGGGGACCCTTGCAGTAAGCCGGATGCTTCCTGAAAGAGACCGCAGACGACACTTCCAGGCCACAGTCAAGAGCCAGAAAATGTCAGGCCACAATTATAGTTTGGCGAATGTCTTTCTATGTGGAATGCATACAAATTATCAGCTAAAATGTGTCCACACAGTAACTCTATTCCCTTTTCTGCGATTAAACTTAAATTCCCTTTTCAGCTCCCATTCTGCTCAATGGCAGAAATTTAATCCCGGTAAATTCAGGATCCCTGTAGATTCTCATTTTCTCAAGGCTCCTGAAAGGTCAGGGGACAGGGTCACCAGATCTTCGGTGTCATCACCTACCATGCTTGTATCACAGAGGGGTCCCCAGCCCCACTGTCCTCTTAGATGTTGTTCTGGCTCCTCCTTATGGCTGTCTCTCCGTGTCTCATCCGTGCCAGTCCAGAAGCACAACATCCTGTCAGAAGTCCTCATACTACCCTGGACTTTGAGAAACTCAGAAGGTTTGTCTGAGGACCTTTGCATGCCACAGCATGCTGGGCACTTTCTTGGACTCACCCTAGGTAAGAGTGGCCTCAGTTTCCCAAACTCACCCAGGGTGCCATCGTTTCTCACCCAGCCTTGGCCCAGGGACATGCAGGACCCAGGAACCCTTCTTAAAGGCCCACTTCTCCCAGTATTTCTCCTCCCACCTCCATTTCCAGCTCTGGAATAGCTTTCCCAGTTTGCCTGTCTCTATTCTTTTTTCTACTCATCACGTATTCTCTGTGCCCTGCGTCCTTAAAAGCCATGCTTTTGGGACTCGAAAACTTAAGCTTTTAAACCTCAGAAGCATTTCTTTTTGCCTCAAATTACCATGTCTGCCAGGAGTTTCAAGTCTCTTTAGACCTTTAGCTTTCTCTCTGTATTTTTGCTGAGCCATTCATTCACCAAGAGAATAAAAGCAGAATCTTTAGCCTGAATACAGGGGAAGGGCTAGGGACACAAGGCAATGAGGAAAAATATCTGTCTAAATCTCAAATATAATGATCCCACAATAGTGAGTCACCCCCAACACTTGTGGGGCCACTCTCATGGTCTGTTCATGTTTCCTTGCATTCATTCTTACGAAGTTTCAAGTTTCACTCCCTGCAAGAGCTGAGTGTAGGGATAAGAGACAGATTTCATCTCACTAGCCAAATTCAATCGATTGGTAGTGGCTTCCCGGAGCAGTGTTGAAAGTGTGTTCTGAGGCCTCAGCTGGGCTTACTGAACAAGAGCTGTGACATCTGCTTTGGTAAGGTCACGTCTGCTGTGGGCAAGGAAGGAGAGATGAGATAGCACACATGCCAAGAACCAGCCATCACCAGCTTAGCGTTGTCTGCAAACTTGGAGATTCACCTAGAACCTCCCTCCTCCAGTTCATATAAGTAAATATTGTGAGAGGGCTTGAGGAAAGCCTGTGAAAAGCAGAAACCCTAAGTATAAAGGAGGTTTGACTCTGAGGTGGGATCGTCCCAAAACCAACACTCCACGTGGCATCCCCCGCAACTGGAAATGGGATGTGGGCAGGTGATAGGGTCCTCGACACATCATCTCTCACTTCTCCCCAGCTCCCAGGCCTGCCCTCAGGGAAGGGTGGCAGAGCTTATGTGGTTTGTACCCTCTGGAGTATGCACAGAAACTTTGCACAAATGAGTTATTTATTTCAGGGGCAATGGGAGCCACAGGTGGTTTGTGAGTAGAGGAATGATAAGAGAAGGCCGTAACAAAATGAATCCAGCATCCACAGATAGAATGGATTGGAGGGGAGGGTTTAGAGGCAAGAGCAGTTGCTGCAGCAGTCCAGGTGGAAGGTCTTCGTGAACGGGAACTCTAGCAGAGAGAATACTGAGATGGCAGAGAGGACAGAGAATGCCGAGTCACAGGCCTTACAGAAGCACAAGTAGTAGGAACTCGCTTGATAATGCCTTGTGCCTGAGCCTCTGCCTTTACTTTTAAGGGAGCAAGGGACTTGCAAAAGTCAGAATAAATCCTAACAGCATGCTGCCAGCTTGGCCTGATTTAGGGAGGCCTGGTTAGGGACCCTAAAAGGAAAAAAATATTCCCAGCCCCTGCAGACTCTGAGGCAGCAGGACCTGGGTGTGCCCACTTCCACGTGCCTGTACTGCCAAGCGAACCTTCTGGTCTTGGGGCAGATCGAGGCCACTCTGAGAAAGGTCAGGCTGCACTGGGGATGTGGCCACAGCTCTGTCCCTCTGGGCATTTCTCCAGGGCTCAGAATAATTCCTCCAAGGCACAAGTCAGCCCCTCCCACTGAAACAAACTAAACCAAAAACACAAAAACAAAAGCAGGCACAGCACGGAGAGGACATTGCCAAGGAGGAACACACTCTGGGCTGGGGCTGCTTCTGACCTATTAAGGCAGGCGACTTGAGGATAACAGCGGTGGGGCGTGGGGGAGGGTGGGTATCCGTGTATCCTGGTGTGGGAGTTGGGGGGATAGCATGAAAATAGCGGGAGCCACTCGGCAGAGTTTCCTCCCTTTGGCAACGTGCGGGAGATTCTCATCCAAGGTTTGGGGTCCCTAAATCTATTCCCCTCCCTTCTTTTTCTTCTCCCTGACACTGATTTGCCTTTTTCTCTCTGTTTCTGTCTCATCTGCCCTCCCCCGTTCACCTTTCTTGCTCCCTCCATGCTCTCCATTTTTCTCATCCCTCTGCCTTAACCTAGTCACGGCAGAATGTACTTCTGGGTCATCCTGAAAAAAACCCCAAGGAGAATATTTATGACCATCTCTTCTGGACACCCAATCCCAGCAGGGCCTGGGCAGGTGTCCCTAGAAGATGGCTGAGCTCTCCAGAGTCACCTCATTGGCATTCCTAACACCCCACTCACCAGTCAGGAAGATTTAGGTTCTGTGGCCTTAGCTAACAGAACTTTTGCCTGGCTCTGCTGGTGTCCCTTTCTGAGGACACATCAGGGGAGGCGGGTCAGCTGCAATCAGTCATTCAGCAACTCACCCCGCCCCCAGCACAGAAGACAAACATGTGAGGAAGTCACTGACCACATGAGGCAGCAGGACACGTGCCCAGAGGGTGCTGACCGGGCTTTGGAGTTCAGAGGGGAGAAACGACTGGGAGAGGACACAGTGGGAAAGGGCCTCACAGGTAGGAAGAGAGGAAGCACATCCCCAAGTGGGGATGTTAGAATAAAAGGTGCAAACTCAAATCGAGCAAGACCATCCTGGGGACAGTGAGTGAGCAGGACAGTCTGAAAGGACCACAGAGTTTGTGCTGGGATGTGGTGAGAAGGAAGCCAGAATGCTAAATTGGAACTACTTTGTAGAGAGCCTAGAATGCCAAGTCAAGAGTTTAGAATTTATGCATTCATCATAGAGTGACATAGGAAGTTGTTGAGTGGGGGAGGAATATGACCAAAATGATGTGGAAGAAGGCACCAAACCTTTCTGCTGCGGCACACTTCGTATTCAGGTCCACAACTGAAAACAACGACATCAAAATAACACATATTATAGAGAATACTGGGGGAAGTTGGGCCAGATGCCTTACTCCTCCAGGATTTATTAGCTGTGGTTCATATTAATTGTTAATCACCCCCACCTCAGCACTTCTGCTGGGAAGGGGGTGGGGATCAGACAGATTGGGAGCGGGTTCTGTGGCTTTTCTTCCTCTGGGCAGCAGGAATGTGCCTGCTTCCCACCACCTCCTGCGTGGGAGGGCTTCCCATAGAGATTCACCCAAGGAGACTGAGGAACTTGAAAGAGGAGGCAGGCAGTTCATTTCCTGCTAGGCCGCCGGGTGCTGCTCTCCCTTTGAGCTGGGAGAATGGAAACTGGAATGACAGCAGGTGAACGGAGAAGGTAGCTGTGAAGCACCTGCACTGCCCCCATTTGGTATGACAACACTGAGTGAGCTTCCCAGGAGTCATGAGGACACCTCAAAAAGTATCTGTGCTTAAAGACACAGAAGGTTCCACTTATGTGAAATGCCCAGAATAGGCAAATTCATAGATAGAAAGCAGATTAGTGGTTGCCAGGGGTGAAATGGGGAGTAAGTACTAAAATCGGTACAGGGCTTCCTTTTGGGGTGATGAAAATGCTCTAGAATTAGACAGTGGCGATGGTTGCACAACACTCTAAATGTACTACATACCATCAAATTGTACACTTTAATTAAATTGGAAAATGTTATGTTAAGTGTATTTGAACACAACAGTTTTTCTTTAAAAAATAGCAGCTGGGTTTCAGCCATGTTGTCAACCACCCTCCCGGGGCTGCCTGCCAGGAATGGAGCTCCAGAAGAAAGAGGCTGTGGGTACACTTCCAATCGTATGAGCGGCCGGGACAGTGGTCTTCAGACTGGAATCTGATCTCCTTTGCCAGAGAACCAGGCCATGCTGACTCTTCTGAAGAACCCAGTATGTGCCCTGTGATAATCATCAGTACTCTCCCCAAATATTTCAGAGCACCCTCTCTGGGCATGTGGTAAGATTATACTTCCATGCCCTTTCCACTTGAGTGGGGCCACGTGACTAGTCCTAGTCAATGAAATGTGAGTATAAGTCACTCCTGGTGGCAACATTTCAGTCCTGATACACACTCATGTGCAAGCTCTTGTACTCCTAGTTGAGAATGGCAATGTTGGAGACCAGGGCTGTCCCATCAGCTTCAGTCCCTGAGTCTGGTGAGCAGAGCCACTGACCTGCGGTGGTCACATAGCATGAAAAGAGAAGGAAGCCTTCGCTGATCTAAATTATTCAAATGTGGGAGTGGTTTGTTACCACAGCATACCTTAGCCCGTCCTGGAAGAATCAGCATTAGGACAGCCCTGTAGACAGTCTCAATGGGCCCTCAGTGTTAACCAGAGACATGAGCAGACATGGAAGACTACTCAATCTCAGCAGCTAGTTATGAATAGAGCTCTTTGTCTCTTTCCTTTTTCCTCTTCCTTCCCCTAGTACAGGAAGCAGGAAGTGAGAGCACACCATACGCTCCTTGAGGGGAGGAGAAGAGATGTAATCAAATCAGAGATGAAGTGACATTTGAGACATAGATGAACCCCTCCCACCAGGACCTGGACTGCAGAGGATCACAGCCTCTGCCAGATCCGTCTTGAGGCTGCCGTGGAGGGTCAATGGTGGCAACACCTCATCTCATGGCCCTCGGACACTCCAGTCCCCTGCTGTGCCTTCCTGTGGGTGAACCAACCAGAACCCTGAGGGCAGGGGAGTCCAGGAGGGGCAGAGAATGGACCTGTGTGGAGAAAGGGACAAATGGAAAAACCAACTACTTGGAGGAAGGAGGAAATAAAAGCTAAGAGACGGTGAGGAAATGGCAGCGAAAGCAGCAGGCTATTTTCTGGGTAGGAAGAAGAGTGAGGCAAGAATAGCAGTGTCGAGCAAAGGTGTTTTGTAGGCAAAAGAGCACTGAGCATGCTTTCGACTGAGACCTAATTCACCTAAACCACACCACAGATGACCAGTTAATTCTGGCTCACCTCACTTGGAGAGTGTCTGTCACTGTGGGTGCCCCCCAGAGACACCCAGGATGAAGCGAGAGGGGCAACATAGTCACAACTCAATAGCATTGCAAGCCTCTGTTGACTCTGGCCATAGGAGTCCCCTCTATCCATGATTTCACTTTTCATGGTTTCAGTTACCTGCGGTCAACTATGGTCCCAAACTATTAAATGGAAAATTCCAGAAAAAAAGTTCCTAAGTTTTAAATTGCATGCTGTTTTGTGTAGTGTGATGAACTCTCGTGATGTCCAACTCTGTCCTGCCTGGGATATAAATCATTCCTTTTGTCCGGCGTCTCTGCACTGTGTGTGCTCCCAGCCTTTTAGTCTCTTGGTAGCCGCCCTGGCTATCAAATCAGCTGTCACAGTATTGCAGTACTTGTGTTCAAGTAACCCTTATTACTAAATAATGGCCCGAAAGTACAAATGTAGTGATGCTGGCAATTCAGATATACCAAAGAGAATCAATTAAGTGCTTCCCTTAAGTGAAAAGGTAAAACTTCTTGATTTAATAAGGCATTGTATCATCTCACATCATCACAAGAAGAGCTAGTATGGTACAACAGATATTTTGAGAGAATAAGACAACATTCACAAAATTTTATTATAGTATATTGTTATAATCACTCTATTTTATTATTAGTTATTGCTAATCTCTTATTGTGCCTAATTTATAAACTAAACTTTATCATAGGTATGCATGTATAGGATAAAACACCACATTTATATGTATACATATATACACCATATATATGTACACATACAAATATACATACATGCATATATATAGGGTATGGTACTGTATGTAGTTTCAGGCACCCAGTGGGGGTCTTGGAACATGTTCCTTGTGGATAAGAGGGGACAGGACTACTGTTTCCATCTCTTAAACAAAAGAAGGATAATCTTTTAAGAATAGGAAGACTTTCGGTCATAGTAACACAAAGGCTACTGTATTGCACCCCTGGCTTTCTGGAGGCTGGCTGGATCTAGTTCAAATAATTTATTTCTGTAGTTGTTGTTGCCAGGAGGATTCAGAATAGCAAACAGTGGTGGTCAGTCTAGGTGAAGCTGCCTGTGCTTTTCACACCTCTTCCTGGGCATTTCAGAGAAATCGGCGTCTAACTTTCCAGCAACAGCCAACTGTGGTCAACCAATGTATTGCGTTCACTGTAGGGTTAGCTGCCCTCCACAACATCACTCCTCAAGATGGTTAAAAAGGAAGGATTCTCTTCCTTGCAGTTGGAATGGTGTGCAGTGAGCAACCGAAAAGCCAGCAGAAGCTGGATGCTAGTGGGTAGTTAACTGAGAGAGAGAGAGCTAGACTGCTGTATTCAGCATGAAGTGAAAATGCTCAGGAAGAGGGGAAAGTGGTAAATGGTCTCAGAGGGTTAGATGGACTCTGCCAGGAACACGAGGAGTTAGACGTCCAGAGCTCAACCTGCTCAATGGTTCATTACCAAGGGCAGGGTACAGAGTACAGCTGCGCAAGTTGTGCCCAGCGCAGAACATCTCCCCACCGGTCCTCCCATCCTCCTGCCGAGGGGTCAGTGACAGTAGACATCCAGCCTTCATTCCACTCACCAAGCCATGCAACCCAGCATGCAGGTGTGTCTAGCTAGAGGAAAGGTGACCTTTTCTTTGCACAAAGATGCTATCCATTGGTCAAGCCATGTTCCCTGTGAACTGCACCACCCAGAGGTAGAGGGAGGAGTTTATTTCTGAATCTCACGAAGATACTATATATCCTTATAGCAGCCCTGGCCAAATTCTTTCTAGTTGCTTATGATGTATTTACTCTTCATGTCTTGACTGAAAAATAATTGTATCCTAATCAGAGAACCTGAGTGGAAGAAATTCAGAAAAGATAACAGTACTAACAACAAGAACAACATTTCCTCATTCCAAGGGTGTCCAACCTTTTGGCATCTTGAATGTGTTGAGCCACACTCATAGCCATCCTAGGCCTAAGGCGTCCCATGGGCCACAGGATGGACACCCCTGGTAGCCCTTCACATTTTTAAAAGGGCTTTCCTATACAGGATCATATTCAAGCCTCAGAACAACACCTGGATCAAAGTGGGTAAAGGCATCCTTTGCTATTTAATAATTGTGGAGCTGAACCTCAGAGAGCTGGAACCGAAATTTCAGTTTTCAGATTTCAAATTCTATGCTCTTACACAATATAAGCCAAAAATATCTACACATTTAGAAAAGCTTGTACGTATTGAGTTGGACAGCCAGCACCTATTCCCCTGTCTCCTGGGTAACAGAAAAGTAATTTTCCCCTGGGGATCTGCTACCATTCTCAGTCTCCATTCTTCAGTTCAGGAAGAGACATGCAACTCAGGCCTGGCCATTCAGAGTACTGCCACAGTGACTGGGTCAGGAATGGGCACATGATCCAACTGGAGCCAGTGAGAAGCAGGAAGGCATTTGCACAGTTGTTTCCTGTTCAAGATGGTGACATAGAAAGAGCCTGAACTCGCCTCCTCCTCCTCCTTTTCCACAGAGGCAAGGAATTCACAGCTACGTATGGAATGATTTCTTTAAAAAAAAAAAAAAAAAAGAACTGGTAGAAGGAACCCTTGACATTGGCAAACGAGCAGAAAAACTACTTTGAAATCAACCCCTTCACATCATAAACGAGGGAAACCTCATCAAAGCCAGTAAGAAAGGCTGAGACGCAATCTGGCCATAAGCCCCACCCCCACTGCAGTGATCCACAAAATCTCGAAAGAGCTCAAAACCTGGAGTATCTGCTTGGGAAACGAAGGGTTCATACCTCACATTGGGCACCCCAATGTTTAGGACATTTGTATCACCTCAAAAGGAGAGAGGTCGACCTTTTCATCAGTGTTGAGCAGGGGAGAAGGAGTGTCTGGCATTGCTGCTCCCATCTTGCCCTCGTGAGGAATGTAGGAGTAAATAAAGCCAATGTAGATGATACAGGACAGATGATAGAGGCAGGGTTCTAGTGACATCATTTGAGCCTGTAGATTGAGTCACACCTCCAAAGACATTTTGTTTATTAAGGCAGCTTGAATTGTATCATCTGTCATTTACAACTAAGGTGTCTTGGCTAGGTAAGGTACTTTCTTCCTCTTCCGTCTCAGCCATATGCAATTGCAGGCAATGCCATTCACAGCACTGGGGGGCCAGTAGAAGGTTCAATCACCAAGGACTGAGCCAGAGCAATTCCCTCAGTGTCATTCGATGGCTACTTACCAGTTCTACTCAGCAACTTGAAAAAATTGGAAACGTTCCCTTTGCCCAGATGCCCAATTGAATACCCTAGCCAGGGAATTGTGACTCGATTCTGTGATACATTGAAAAGTACACTTCACTTAGTAGAGGTCAACCTGTGCTCTAATTGTGCTTGGACACCTGCGTTGGATAGGCCCATGATGTTGGGAAAAATGTCTCCCAGTGGTAATGGAGGCCACAGGCAGGAGACGAGGTCTTCCGCATGCATGAGATATAAGACCTCTCCCCAGTCTGATGGGGCCAGCACATGTCACATACTCACCACTGGATCAATAGCAGTTGCCAAGAGAATGAATTGATTAGTTTAGACTAACCAGGATCTACCCTGAAGCTGGAAATCATGTCACTTTGATCATCCTCGAGTCACAGTGAGGAAGGAAAAATCCCCAAACTGGAATTCTGTTGAGAAGAAGTGGGTGTGGATGTTAGACAAGACCAAGAATGTCATTCTGATCACTACTTGACCATGTGACCCTGACAGATCCCTCTAACTCTTTGGGCCTCAGAGTTCCTGTCTACAAATTGAAGAGGACAGAATGAATGATATCACACTCCCTTCCTTCTTTAACATGCTATGACTGTATTCAACTCCTAATACAGAATAGGAAACCCATATAGTTAGTATGGTATGAAAGGGGGAATTGATGATGGTAGTAATTGCCCACGTTCACTCATTTCAACGTTGCTTCACTGTTGGGGGAGGTCCTGATAGGGCACGGGTGTGTCCTACTTTACAAAAACCCAAAATCAGATCCACAAAACACATAAACTTAGGTGGGACAACACATACCACATTTGCTTTACAAAGGAATTTACCACAGTTCTCTCCTCTGTTTTCTATGATATGATGTCTTAAGCTTGAAGAAATTGCTTTTAAAACCTTTTGATGTTTCTTTGTTTGTTCTTGGCTGAGGAATTCTGCTGTTTCTCCACACTTGAGAGGGCATTACAAGCTGCCTTAAACAATAAATATGGAACTAAAGAGACCTTCAAAGAAAGTGTGGGAAAATAAGTTTAACTTGGTGCAGCTCGGTTCAGCATAAATCAAATTAACATTGTGTGTTTTAATAGCTTCCCTCACTCCTGGACTCTGTTAAGGACATTTATGTCCAAACAACAGTCTTCTCTTTTCCCTCTTATATTTGTTCTTCCTTGACTTGCTTTAAAGTCATAAGAATGAGGGAGCAGCACAGCAGTACATCCACTGGTTCCACGGCCAAACTTTTACATCAAAATCTAGCAGTTTTGAAGAGCATGAGGATACATCAGTCTTACTCCATTCTGACTCTCAGTACCTCCTTCCCCCATGACAAAATTTTAGTCTCTTCTGCGCTGGCTGGTGCGTCTCAGTTGGTTGAAGCATCGTCCTGTAACCGAAGTTTGCTTGTTCAGTCCCCAGTCCGGGAGTGTATGGGAGGCAACCAATTGATGCTTCTCCCTCCCATTGATGTTTCACTCTCTCTTTTCATCTCTCTCTAAAAAGCAATTAAAGAAAAATGTCCTCGTGTGAAGATTTAAAAAAAATTTAGGTTCTTCTCAGTTCCCTCCTACTGCCTACCTTAAATACTGCCCACTTGTGCCTCTCTCAACACCACCATCTGTGCATAAACAGGACGGTTGTGCACCAAGAGCTCTGTCAGTTCTGTACCACGGCCCCTTTGTGACACTCCCCTTCTCCCTTCTGCCTCCAGACCCACCCCATGGACCCTGACCCTGCCAGCTTGGTACAAAGGTTTGCCAGACTCTGGCAAATGAAACCACATAACACAGCAGGTAGGATTCCTTCCAGCTCAGAACTCCTCTTCAGGTCATCTTCCCCGCCAGGCATGGCAACTCCTGAAAACTTAGGAAACTCTAAAAAAATAAACTAATGTGTTCTCCAGTGTCTCCAGGGATAAAGAACTCCTCTTCTTCTAGCAAAGCAGCCTACAGAGAAGGGAGTCAATCTGTAAGACAATGAGAATATGAGTTTGGAAACTGAGGCATTTGCTTTTTTAAAAAATCTGATTTTAAACAGGTTCCTGCTTCTGTACAGTTTCAGAGTTCACAAAATCATGATCTATAGGTCTAGTCCTCAAATATGTGTTTTGGCACTTGGTGTTCTTAAAACTGAGAAATTCTGCATACAAATCTGAACATATGTCTTCTTTTAAAAAAAAAAAAAAGTTCTGGCAATGTTAGGGATAGATTCATTTGGCACAATCAGCTAGGCCTAGGTCAGTGTTACCGCCTTGAGCTAGACCTCCTGGCTCATCCCAGGCCTGCTACTCCTTTTTACCCTCTATCCCGCCCTCTCTTCTCCTCCCTCAGGTCTTGCCAGAGCCCACCCCCACTCCCAAGCAGGTGTGTGAGGCTGCAATTCCTGGTTTACAAAGCACTGTGGAATCCCCACCACCCCTGCTACATAATCCCACTTAGGCTTCACAGCCATCCTGTGCAACAAGCAATCCCCAGTTACAATAAAAAACAAACACAGGACTTTTCCTAATTTCTTCATTATGAAGTCATATTCTGTGACATATGGACAGTAAACTCTAGGCAATGATAAACTGTTCAAACAGACTGGAGTTAGCCCTTATTTTTCTTCTGGGACCTGGTCAGATTATACAACAATAGCATATTATAAATACCCAGGAAGATTTTAAAATCCTGATGCAAAGGTGCACCCCAGCCCCCATAATTTAGACTCTCTGGGGGCACACTCCAGGCACCAACAGTTTTTAAAATCCCCAGGTAATTCTACTGTGCCCCCAAGACTGAGAACCACTTTTGTGGAGGCTGCCCTGAAGCAATGGGCTTCCCAGCCTCAGTGAGGGGAAGGAGATGAGTTAGACATTTCCAACTCCTGACTATGAGAAAAGTAAAATTGCTACCAAATCTTTGGGGGGGGAGGTGTTGTTCTGTCTCAGAAAATAATAACAGGAACTAGCTGAACGTACTACTAACAAGTTCTAATTAAATCTATTCTCTTATAAGATCTCTCATTACCCACCCTTCTCACATGCAGATCAGTGGCTGGCTAGTCATACCTCTCAAAGTGCCTCTAACAAGAGCTGTTTATAGGGCTCTTTAGCAGAAGGTCACTGAAATTATTTTATTATGATTTTACAACAGAGGAATTTAACTAATAGGGGCCAGACAGGACACCCAAAATGTTCCCAATATTCACCAGGCAGAAGCACTTAAGCAAAGAGGGACATCTTCTGCTGGAGAAGCTCTAGCTTGGGGCTGAGCCAAGGGTGTGTACATGTGTGACCTTCCCCAGAGACTAAATGTAGGCACAGGAAGTCAGCTCAGGCAGCCTGGGGACATTTAAGGTAAAGCAGTGGTTTAGTTCAAGGCATAAGCCATTCTGGTAAAATCATTTTCAAATGTTCCCTATCCCCTGATTTTGGGGAATGACATTCCAAGAATCAAAAGCTAAATTTTGGAGGAAAAAAACAAGAAAACCATTCCTACCACTAGTTCAGGAATACCTGATCATTCCTTAATGCAGAGGTGGGAATGGGTACTGTACTGAGGACCAAGAACTTGTTCTCTATTTGTTCAGTCGTGTCTCTAAATAATGCCGAGGATGAAAAGCCTTGTGAATCACTGAAAGTATTTATTTTAAGCAGCTACTGGCTCAGGGCTGTGCAAGACGACTAAGAAGGTTTCGTCTCTAATTTCTAGTTGATGCTTATGAAATATATGTGTTATTCAAAGAAAACTAATCTAAGTTTTTGTTTCTGTGTAGTCACCTTACTACCACCAGCAACTGATGAGCCCACTTTAGATTTAAAAACACATTACTATAACTCGTGCTCAATATGAGGGTCCTATCTCATTCTGAGATATGCCTAATATATTGAATGATAGAGGATCATCTCTGTCATTGGCAGAGAGGCAAAACCAACTATTTGCATGAAGCAGCCAACAGAAGCCAGCGCAGAAGCTCCAGGTTTACAATGAACAGTTGGAGGATATCAGCACCAGGCAGGGCACTGCAGGAAAGATTTGATGCAGAAAAAAAGGCAGTGCTCGTGTATGACTAGAGTCATGTTAGACCAACTGGTGGACTCTAACCTGACCCTCCACCCAGCCTGGTCTGGGATGGGAATCAGCCTGGGCTCGTTAGGGAAACGGTTTCAGATCAGATGCCAGCGAGCTGTCCTTGGAGGTGTTGTTTTTCACCGGCAGAGAATAATGTTATTCACTTGCAAGAATCATGGATCTAGAAGGAAGCACCGCAACAGAACTCTTTTAGCTACAGAATATCAACAGAAATCAACCTAAACAAACAGAGAATTTATTGACTTCAATGCCCAGTCGTGGCTGGGTCTAAGTGCTCAAATGATGTTCTCCAGAATCAGTTGCTTTCCATTCCTCAACTCTTGGTTTCCTCCACCTTGGCTTCATCGGCAGACAGGCCTTCTCCAAGGGGTGGCAACAGTAACTGCCAGAAGCTCCTGGCTCACTTTTCACCACTTAGCATCCTCAGATAGTTCTAACAAGAACTTGGGGCTGACTTCCATTGGCCTAACTAGGCTCACATACCCATCTGTGAACCAAGGCTGTTCTCTCAATGGCTAGGCCTCTGTCACATGCCCACTCCTCACTCAAGGAGGGGCGGTCAGCCTGCTCATACAACAAGGACTAAGACTTTGGGGAATGCTCAAGAGAAAACTGGGCACTTTTCTCAAAGGTGAATGGAAGTTGAGTGTCAAAAACAACAGCTCTCCTACACTGCCTGCGCTGGCCCTGTGTGTGGATCCTGGAATTATGACACCTCTTCTTATGCTCGATGTCATTAAATTTTCTGTGTCTGAAACTGAACAGGCAATTTGATAAATAGTTTGAAAAGGAATGAATCTGGTTAAAGGTATTAGCATGAACCATTGAAATATTCTACAGTATTTAGTGATATTCCTAAGTGCATGGTACAGAAGAGGTCAGGGGAAGCCATAAGAAAAGAAGTGAGAGCTGAACAGGCTCTTGAAGGGTGGGTAGGCACAGAGAGGGAGAAGAAGGGGTAACTTGAAGGCAGAGACACAACCTGGGCACAGGCACTGAGATCAGGGACATAGAGAGAAGTTGCCCACTGAAGTTCCATGTAAGGAAAGTGGGAAAGGCGTGGGGAAGGTCGGGTGGGGCCAGTGTTGAGTGTGGGATGGCCCTCTGGGGAGCAGACACAAGGTGGAGTGGAAAGGGTGAGTTGGCACTGAAGGGGGAGAGGAAGAGTTCAGTTTGGGACAGGATGAGCTGGCGGCATCAGCAGGAAGCCTTAAGTCAGAGAGTGGTGATGACAGTGCTGCTTTGGAAAGATAAGCCTGGTGCAGACGTGGAGGGCGGATGGATTGTCAGGATGAAGATGGAAGCAGGGAGTTAGTCCAGACGCTGTTGCCAGGTAAAGGGGATGAGGCCCTTTGGACAGCATTTTTCAACCCAGTCTCAAAAGCCTATCCATCCACCTGTCCTGCATTCTTCCTTACTCTTTCTCTCTCCTGCTTCTTTTCCTGCCTCCACTTCCTGAATGGATGTCAGATATTTGCGTTCATTTAAGCAACTTTTAAATGCACGGAGGCTCCCAGAGAAAAGGAAGAAAGGGTACCATAAGAAAAGACCAAGCCTTGCTAAGAGACACACGAGGGACTGATGGGGACAACTCAGAGCCCAGGTAGACTAAAGAAGGTATAGCTTATTATCCCTACTCTGCACGTTGACATTGAATCTCAGCTTCACCATTTACTGTCTGGATGATCATGGGCAAGTTATCTCTCTCGGCTTCAGCATTTCTCATCTGTAAAATGGAGGGAATAATCATACTTCCCTCAGAGGCCTATCGTGAGAATCTAATTGTGCTAATAATGCATGCAAAGTGCCTGATTCAATAATGCTGCTGTTGTTCTTGTTGTTGTTAGTATTAAGTATTATTAGCATCTAGGACCAACGCAAGCACCGCTGCTAGTGGAACTCACCTCTGCTTCCTCCCAAAGCTAAAAAGTCCTACATGGAAGAAAAGCCTTTGGAGATGGAGTTCCGCAGTTCTCACTGGTCCTCCGTCTGGGCGGACACTAACAAACGCTGTTCTCCCATGAAAGATGCCGACCACTAGAAGGAGAATGGACCTCCAGAAACCACAGCCCCTTAGTGTCTTTCACTGCAGGGAGCCACGTATCAGTGGTTGTGAGATCAACTGACTGGGACCCGAGTAGTATTTTTAAATGAAACGAAACAAAGTGGAAAATAGCATTAATTGCAAAAGATACAGGTAGACGTTGTTTCAGAAAATCTTTTGTTCTAGTTACATAATATATATATATATATATACGTTTATATATACACACATATAAATATATTTCACTGTGGGTCATGGTCAACCATCAAAAAAAATTGAGAAACAGTGCCTTAAGGGACATGCAAGGGGAAACTACCTATGTTCCTTACTTCTCACAGACACCACACAGGTCACCTTCAGGTGAGTCATTGTTCTATACTAGAGTCAGACTCAGGAGAGGATGACTAGGTTTAACTAATGGAGCCCCATATTATTAGGGATTTATATAATTTCTTGGGTGCTCTTCCTCTGGTGTTCATTCATGTAAGTGCCTCTCAAAATCTAAACTGGCCCTCTTTTTTCCCAAAGCCCTATAAATGACACACACAGCTCTCTTTCTAGGTGATGACATGTATTCCCAAAGCTTTTATTGGTTCCGCCATGTGGCTGAATACTTAATTATTTCTTTAACTATTAACTCCAAATATGTATTTGCATATGATGGCTGGAATTCTCTTCATAGATGTCCTATCGACCCATCAAGTTCAATCTGTCTGAAACTTAACTCACCATCTTCCCTTTATTAAAAGGAAGATACAAAGTCCTTTTCCCTGTGTTTCCTCTCTTGGCCCCTGTCTTAGTCCATTGAAGCTGCTATCAGAAAAAATCACAGATCAGGTAGTTTATAAACAATACAAAATATTTTTCACCATTCTGGACTCTGGAAGTGAAAGATCATGGCACCAGCATGGTTTGTGGAAGGCCCTCTTCCAGCCTCACGTGGTAAAAGGGACTAGGGATCTCTCTGGAGCCTCTTTTATAAGGCATCATCCATGGAGGCTTCACCCTTGTGACTTAAGTACCTCCCACAGGTCCCATCTCCTACTACCATTATCTTTGGGGGTTAGGATTTCAATGTATGAATTTTGAGAGGATACATTCAGACTATAGCAGTCCTCTCTCTTCTCTATAACCCAGATGAGAAAGCTCAGTTATCATCCAGTTTTCTTTCTCCCTCTATCATCACCAAGTTCTACCATTTCGACCTCCCCAGTGCTTCATCTGTCCAACCTACTTTGCCCTCCCACTCCGACGATTCGGATGATTTGTGTAGTCTGCAGTCTTCTTACTGATCTCTATGTTTTCAATCTGTTTGAAGTCAGTAGGTCTCTCACTCCTCTCATGGATCCTTCCCATGGCCATCAGCTAACTCACAAAAACATAGGTTGAATCATGTCATTCACTCATATCATTGTGATTCTCAAAAACATGCAAAAATTCCCCAAGAACAACCCAATAAAATACAAATGTGTAAGCATGGGATTTAAGGCCCCAGACGGGAATGACAAATGGTTTTGTCTCAGTTGCCAACAGCAGCTGATTAGTGGCAGCTTCTCTGGGAGCTGTGCTGAGAAGGATTTTGAGGCATCATACAAAATTCTCAAGAAAGGTTAATGGCAGGCGCCAAGGGGGAGGCAGACACCCCTGATCTAGGCTCGGTCTCTTTTTTGCTTCTTCTTCCATACTCTCGCATCAGCTGCTCAGTCGCTGGAACTACTCATTACCCAGATACACTGCACAATTTTATTAACCACAAAGATTATCTATTTTCATGATTTCTTTATCTTGCTATCTAAACCGCTCTTGTCTCAACTTCTACCTAATAGAATCCTCATCTTGTTCCTGTAATCCTCTGCTTCCACAGTTTATTACTTGTACCTTCATTAAACATGTATCACCCTCCTTTGTATTATGAATATTTTATACGTATAAATGTATTATGTATTTATATATGTGAATATGCATGTGTGCATATGTATGAGTATATGTATATATGCGTATCTCTGCTCCTCCCACTGGGCAATATGTAAACTCTTTGAAAGCAGTGAACATATCTTACTCTTCCCCCAGCCCCTAGATTTCATCCACTAACTTAAACATAGTGAGTGTTCACTGGAAGTTTATAGAATACATGAACTAATTAACCAATATTCTGATGACATGTTGACTTGGAAAGAAAAGGTCATAGGGCATCTCCGGGATCTGGAATCATCTCAGAAGTAAAGACACTCTTGTAAGAATCTCCCATTTGCCAGTAGTGAGCAAGACCTACAAGATATCACCCCCCCCACCACCACCAAAACTAGGAGGTAGCTGCTGGAGCTAGAAGAGTCTCTTTCGCTGGTATTGCAGTATAGCACTCAGCACTTACAAACGCCTCTGCAAGTACGCAAGCTTCATGCCCCTTTCACTGAAGGAGCTTTCGAAGACAGGACTTGCCCAATATCATATGTGCACCCCCAAGTAAGAATCAAAAACCCAGGGCTCATGCAAAGTTGTGTTCTTTTGCTTCCCCAGTGGGTTTTTGGTAATTTTTAATATAAAGAAAAGAATTCACTGCTATTAAAAATACTAAGTTGGAAAACTGCTGTCTAACCTATAGAGGTCTCACCCTTAGATCCTCCAAGCATACCCCTAAACCACTCATGTGTGCCCCCAAACTGGAGATTCAACCCTAAAACTAGGTAAAGATGGTTTTAGAAGAGAAATTTCAAACCACCTTACTAAGCATTGGCAGCTTCTCAAGTGTCTGATTTATATGGCACTTATAAATCAGACACTTGGGCCAGGGACCCAATAGCCTTGGTATTAATTCTCTTGGGCCATACAGCGAATTGGAGAGCACTATGTGTAATATCATGATAGCCTAAACAAGTGAGAGAGGAGCCACAGGCACTGGGGGCCTTTCCTTTCCCTCGCAGGAAAACAGCTTTGTTGTCATTGTTCTTTGAATGCCCAACTGGAACAAAAAATCTGGGGAAAGGTGGTGACAGACTTGTTCATTTCCAAGTCTGGACTTAGAAAAAGGACATCACAGCCACTCTGTTCTTCCGAGAACTGTAATGCTTGGGATTTTTAATTTCAAGCAGTAAAAAGCAAATCATCTGGGCCAAAATCAGAGAGAACAACACTATTTCAACGATTTGAGGGTTATCTTCCCTGTGTTTTCTCCTCTGTGTCTGTATAGTTCCTCAAACAAAGTGGGTTGGAAAAGTTCAAGCTCAGTTCACAGAAGAGAACATTCTGTACTCTGCACAACAGACTGGGCTGCTGTCTGTAAAACAAAATCAACAGCATGATCTCAGCCGCTGCTGCCGCCGCGGCTGCTGCTGCCGCTGCTGCGGGCAGTGGTGGCAGGCACTGCGCCGCCAGCCCACGGCCCAGGCATTTGAACAGATGGGCGGTCAAAGGCGCCCTGTAGACAGGACAGGCACTGAAGTTGCAGCAATGTGCGCATGCGACACACACACACACTCACGCAAAAAGACCACAGAAATGACTTGTCTGATTGTTATTTCTCCCCAGAGGGTCAAGGAAGTTGTATGGATATTTCTCTTTGGAGAGTAATTACAATTGAAACATGTCCAAGGAAACAACCCCGTGCGTATGCACTTGCACTCTGGCGTTGATTGGCGCTGTTCCATCTATTTGGATGTAACTGTAATCAAGTAACAGCATTAACACTGAATAAGCCTCTGCTTCCCTTAGGAGGGAGGGAGGCAGGGAAGGAAAAAAGAGACAAGTTGATTGTTGCACTCCCCTCCCCCACCCCCTAAGCTTTTCGGTTTTCTTCTGGATCCCTGGCTTTCTTCTTTTGTCTAGAATTTAGCATACGATTCAATGAATATTTACTGAGTACATATTTTGTGGCAGGGACTGTCCGTAGAATAATACCTGCAGCAAGGTCTTTCTAGTGAAGTGAAAACCTGGCCCTGAAGCTAGTCAGAAGGGAACGGAAAGAGGGAAGCCGCGTGCGGCCACACTGGAAGGTGGGAGAGGAGCGGAGGTTTAAGACTGAGGTACAAGAAGGCCCCGGACACGGGTGGGTGTTCTTAGGTATGAAAAAGCCCACATCGTGGGGAGTGGGGGTTACTTCCCCAGTGTTCTCTCCAGGCTGAATTCAAAGCTATTTACTAGAGGAAGAAATGACCAAAAGAATGCACAGCTCCCCACAGCAGGGGAGTGGAATTGGTGCTCACTGTCTCCTTTAAAGTCACCCTTTCCTGCGGCCGGTCCAGGAGGCAGAGACCAGGCAGGGGGCAGGGGGAGGTGTTGTGTGGAGAAACGGGAAGTGGAGGAGCTGGGCCTTCAGTTATGCAAAGAGCTTTGAATCCCGGTTGTCTGTGTCGCCTCAGGTGAGATCCTCAGGCTTTGTGCCTCCAAGCCCTCAGCTATTAACTGGGGAAATACCTGTTTTGTAGAACTGTTGACTCTTGTGGGATTTAAGGAAATAATGTATGCCTTTGCTTATCACAGGCTAGGTATATATTTAATAAATAATAACCATTGTAATTATGAATGTAAGTACTATTCAGAGAAAGCTGTTAACTGGGGTGTCAGTTAAGAATGTCTACCAACGTGCCCTCTCAAATGTGTTCTTGCCCATATATTTTTACAATTTATTGACAATTAATATCTACTGAGCATCTGCACTTGGCACTGCGCTCTATGCAAAGCACAGCACCAGGCACTAGGGCAACAAAAGCTTCGTCTTGAAGAAGCTTCCTCACCTTTCCAGGGAGGGCAGTGAACGTAAGGCAGTGGCAGAGGCCCGGGGCTTGTCGGACGCATCACCTCTGTGGCTGTTACAAGCCACCCCACAGAGAAAGAAGGTGCTGGGGGGCAGGGACTGGTCCAGGAACAGCCCTGATGCAAGACTTTTCTGGGGCTGCTCTTGCAGAATGTAAACACCCCTTCTCACCTCAGGACTGGAGCTCCTGCCAAGACTCTGAAAAACAAGTTACACAAGTACCTTTGGGGTGGCTGGACAGGCCACAACACGGCTGCTGCGGCTCCACGGAGGGGGCAGGGTGGCCTCAAGGGCTCCGGGACAACACATAAATCTGTGAACACAAGGCTTTCTGGACCAGGAGTCCAGAAAAACACAAGCCCTCTGGCAACGCACCAAACCTCAGCCTGTACAGAGTCAGTCTTTCAAGATTTATCTTGCTGTCTAAACTGCTTTTGTCTCAACTGCCACTGAACTTCCCTGCTACCCTCATGATACAATCCAAGGATTCACAGAGGGATCACCTGCTATAGGAGCCAGCGCCCACGCCAAGGTGGGGCTTCTGCAGAACTGGTAACCATGACATCTTAAATGTTTTTCTCCCTATAGTACTCACTTCCCTGACTATACCTACCTAATTGTTTAAAATTTTAGCAACAGACAGCCATCTCAAAAGCATGCCCTCTCCCCCGATTGGACCTCCTTTGCCAAGGGCTACTACTAATCTAGCCATTTGCAGGTGGACTTTCTCAGAAGGCCAGGGTGTGCATGTAGCAGTAAAAGCAAAACCCTAAGGACCTGAGGTAAACCAAGCTAAATATAAATAAATCCAGGAACTAGACAAGTAACCAAGGGCTCAGAGGAAGTAAATGAAGAAAAGTAGTTCCCAGATAATTAAGCAAGGGTTCCTACAAACCCACAGGCTTGATGGGAGGAAAGTCTAAGAGAATGATGTTTACTGACCATTTACTATGTGCTGGTGCTTTGCCTACATTTTCTCATTTAATCCCCACAGTAATCCTGTGTAGTAGATAGTGATGTTATTCCAGACTCAAAGAGCTTAAATAACTGGCCCAGCGTCCTGCAGCCAAATACATGGCAGACAGAGCTTGCACTTGAACCCAGGTTTATTCAGCTTGAAGGTCCAGGTTCCTTTCATTATACTCTTCTGCATCCTGTATGCAAGGATCTAATTAGATTACAGTTGGAATCATCTTAGACATTTATCTTGGTTATCCAGAAACTGATGTCTCAAGGTAAAGTCTTGGCCCCAAGTCCCGCTCTCCAGTCTAATATATACTTTACCGTATATCTCTCTATATAAGCAATCAGCAGTAGTTACTGAGTGTGCATGAGGCACTATTCTATGTTCTCTGAGGGATAGAAAGGTGAGTTATGTCCCAGTGCTGGCCTCAAGGAGCTTACTGTCTATCTGGAAAGAATAGGTTGTGCTGCAATTACACACAGTTATTCTTCATTCAATTCTGTTATTATTCAGATGACCTCTGAACTTCAATGGCATTAACACAACAAAGGTTTACTTCTTCACATGACATAACTGTCACAGGTGGGCACAGGTAACCAGGTTCTTAGTGATCAAGGACAAAGAATTGAACCGAACACACAGAGTTTATAGCATAAAGAAAAAGGGAAGATTTATTAAGCGATAGTACACTCCACAGAACATGGGAGCAGGCCAACTCTGAGCAGGGATTGACCATGTGGGCTGGAGGGATTCTCTTCTTATAGGGTGGAAGCTTCCTGGCTAGTCTTTGGTGGGCTTCTGTTGCACAGGTACAAGGAGTTACATTTCAATGCTGCTGTGCATGTGTGGTTTCCCATGATTTTCTTGACTGGCTACTGGAGAAGGGAGTCCCACAATGTTAATTCATTATAATGCTATTATAATGAATCAGGGGTAGTGCACTGTTGGAGCCTTGGCTTGCTGATGCAGTCAGCTCAAGAGGCTG
>PVIA01000098.1:171632-194394 GCA_004024845.1 Tonatia bakeri
CCCCCCCCCCCCCCCCCCGCTTAAATAAAATTTTGCAGCTTGAACAGAACCCTTTGTCTTGCTGCCATTCTTCGCGCCTCTTGTTCCCATCCCTATTCATCCGTTTCAGGTAGACTCAGGACCCTCGTTGACTGCTCCGCAGGCCGGAGCAGTGCGCAGACGCATTCCATGATTCAAAGTTATCCCAGAAAACAGGAACAACCCTGTCTTAGGGGGTCTTTGTCATGTATGGATGTTTTTTATCTTAGCCCTCCGGGGCCTCTGGAGTGTCCTTCCTGACTATCTCCCGCCTCATAACCATTGTGAGTCAGCGGGTCCTCACTCAAGGACCCAGACTGATGGACAGTCCACCAGATATCTCAACACTGCCTGTCCCCATGTCAGGGGGACAGACAGCATGATCAGTCACTCCCCAGCTCTTCCCATTTCTTTCTCTGAAAGCTTCTTCCTTAAAGGGGTTCATGCCAGTTCTGTTCACATTTCACTGGCCAAAGTAAATTAAATAGTCACATATAACTTCAAGGGATTAGATAAGTACAGACCTACCATAAGTCAGGTAATGAGGAAAAATCTTAAAAGTCTGGTAAACAGACCTAGGAATGACCACATTTTGGGAAGATGAAATGACCTCAAAGCCTTATACCCCAAATTCCAAAGAATATAAGGCTAAAAGATTAAGTGCCATCAGAGTGGATGCATTCAGGCTTATGTCCTAAGGACTCAAGAAATATTTGCCTGGACTGGAGGCCTCGGTGAGGTATCCTGAGGACGTGAAGACCTGCACTGAGCCTTAAAGAGTGGGAAGGACTTGGGTGGGCCTACAAGACCAGACTAGTTGCATCCATCTTGACTTTCAATTGGTGGTAACACACCACCAATCACTGTCATGAATGACATAGGTTATTTCAGACCTGCAGAGACAACCTGAATGGATGCCTGCAGGCAAGACCGTGTACAGTTGACTTGAGGTGGGAGGGCCCATCATAGCTGTCCAGCATGCTAGAGTCAGAGAAATGACAATTGGCTGAAGCATTAGTTGAAAAGGTATAGAAGATCTTTAAACAGGAGAAAAACATGACAAGAGTGGGACTTTAGGGATTCTAATCTGTGCCTATATTCTTCCATATATTTCTTCTTTCACTTTGTAAATACATGACTGGGCAAAAGTAGGTTTACAGTGCCATCGTGACATTCTGAGTTAATCGACCTATTGTAATAATAACCTGCTTGTCATTTTCCATACAAATAACTATAAGTCTACTTTTTCACTCCCCTGTATATTTCATAGGAGATGCAAAAAGTATGTAAGTTTTGATTCCCACCCACAAGTTGCTCCAGTCTTTAGTGGAAGGGAAAGAAATGTGCTTGGTTTTTCACCCTTGCCTTTTATCAGGGACTGATCTCAAAGAGATATTTTGTTTGATGAACGTGACCTAAAACTTCAAGGATGCATGTTAAGTAAGAAGAAAAGGCTGAAAGGGCTAAATTGCTCATTGAGATCGGGGTGATAGTGAGGAATCCAGGGGTAGGAGGAAGCCGTAGGAAAGTGAAGAGTGCAGGAGACAGAGGAGATAAGGCAGCTGGCAATGGGAGAAGTCTTTTGGAATGATGGAGATTTTCAAGGAGGATTTTTATGAAGTGTGGCCATATGGTGTTCAATGTAAACCCTCTACTCTTCTTCCTTGTGAGCATTTCAGTAAAATCTACATTACTCAACATACTTTGGGAGGTGGCTTGAGAGATCACAAGGGGACAATTGTGTAGCAATGAAGCATTAATTGTAGCCTCAGAGTAGGCACAGGGTGTGAGCAGGGACTTTCCAGGAGAGGCCAGTCATGTCAGTGTTAATGTATGTGTGGGATCACATTTGTTCAGGATCAAGTGGCATTTATAGGAATGGAAGAGCTTATCAAGAAAAGCTTCAGAAAGAGATTAAGGATGAGCTTGGTCTACCAGGTGTTGAAAGATCAGAAAGTGTCCCCAGCGCATGAGGATTAATGAAATGTACCGCAGTCTAGGCATCAGGCCCTGGGGTGTGGACAGCTGGTTTATTTGAACTACTCCAAGTAGACACCAATGGACAGGATTACCAGGGCTAAGCCTGGTAATTAGTCAAGAGGAGCCAGTTCATTAATCCAATCCAATAATCAAGGTTTCTGGAAATGAGGACATATATTTATTAGCAAAATTATTTATTCAGCAGTTATCGAGTCTCAAATACTTTCCAGCCTTTACACTATTACAAAAATACTTTGTTTTGATTTGGCAAAAAACTGGCAAGCTCATGATTTCCTCTTTTCTTACCTATTGGAAAGAAAAATGGTGGATCCAGAGATGGACCTTTCTAAGGATGCCCTGACTTATTTATATTCGTTGCCCATGTACAGCATGCCAATATTTACCTTGCTGCTAAGCACACGCTCTCCATGTGCAATAGAGAGAATGTGCCAAGATCCTTCAGGTCCTGTGTCCTGGGAGGTGAAGACTGCCCGAAACAGCAACACACAGAAACAGAAAGGTTGTGTCTATTAAAACACACTTCTTGATTTACAGTTGACTGTCAGGTAGCAAAATTTATGTCTGCTGATCAGAGCAGAAAGCACTCTGAGTGTAGGGCATGAGTGTACATGTGTGCCCGGGTATATTTTTACTATCCACCTGGGAAATCTCTAAATCAGCACTTATTTCAATAATCTCATACATTCATATGGCACCTTTCTTCACAAATGCTTCCAAAGCAGTTTGCAAATTGTATAGAGCTGGGGAATCATCACTGCTGGGAGAAGAGGAAAGAGGTGTGCATCAGCTTCCTAACGAGAACTTGAAACTAAATGTACTTTTCTTAAGAACTACAGCGATCCAAAAATGTGTATATAATTCAGAATGCATGTGGAATTCATTAAAATTATTATTCAAATTTTCTCCTAATCATTCAAATTCTACTTAGCCTCCCAGACCCACCTTCACATTCAGCTCCACAGCTGGCACTAAACTTTGGTCCCATGGAGCAAACTCCTGTTACCTTGCCCTGAATATTGCTCTTTCCTAAATACCCAGAAGAACGGAAGTGGGAAGGAACTCTTGTGTCACTCTTGGGGGTCGCACACTGCGCACCTCTGGCGCATGCAGAGGCTGAGAAGTACCTGGAAGGCCAGTGAACACCTATGAGGAAATTAAAGGAACTTCAAATCATTCATTCATTCAGTAAGGATTTCTGGAGCAATTACTGTGTTCTAAGACTCTACTAGGGTGGGGAGATACAGCTAAGAGCATGAGAGACAGGGCCTCTGACCTTCTGGAGCCAGCAGTCTAGCAGGGGAGTTGGACATTAGTGTAATAATCACATATCACAGTAAACTTAAAGCCAAGATAAGTGCTAAAGGATAGTTGTGAGGGCATATGCACGGAACTTCACTGAGACTGGAGAGTCAGATGAGGCTGGATGGCACTGGGAAGGAAATGAGAGAGAGCAAGTTTGAGAAGCAAGTAAATGCCGTGGAAGGACTGGAGACAAGATAGGGGACACAGGAAGCTGCAGTACTTGTTCCCCTGCACTGGTTAGTCACCAGTAAAGTGCAAGGCACTTCCCTTCTCTGGGCTGGTAAGCAAAGTGGTTCCACTAGCTCAAGGAATGTCTGCACAAGGTGGCGAGCATGTGCAGGGATGTAGTAAAGGGAGGGGAGGGATGCAGTCAGAGGACTGAAGGCCTTTGCTACATAGGCTACAGGCACCGGTTAAAGGAAATAATGTGTATTAGGAACATAGCACAGGACCTAGCACATAGTGCTTAATAAACATTAGCTGTCACTGTAGTTATCCATCCACTGTGCATTGACAGGGCCTGGGGCAGGCTCCGCCTCATGCAGTCATCTCCGCCTCCTCCAGTCTTGCAGGAACCCACTCTGCTACCCACCTCTCCCTGCCAGGCCCCCTGAGACAAACACTCATAAATACAGCAAAATATATTTATATTTCTCAGGATTGTCACATTTTGCTGAGCTCATAACAGAACTGAACAAATAGGCCTGTCATCCGTTATAACAGGTGCGATCATTCACCTAGACTTCATCTCTCCCTGTCCTTCTGGGCTCATGGAGCTCAGAAATTCATGTGTCTGGCTACTTCTTTAACTCGATCCATACTAACCTAATGCAATCCTCAGGCCTTCATTTCCTGGGTCAGTTGACAGAATTTTTAGACCAGAGGGAATTCCTTGATCTGCTCATCTTACTGAGTGGTACATTGTACAATTGTTTGCTACTGCAAACATCAGCATTTTATGTTAAAAAAAGGAAGGAGCTACGATACACGAAGAAGAATGAATCTGAAAAACTATCCTGGGTGAAAAAGCCAGACATAAAAGAATACATATGGTATGATTCCATTTATTGGAAATTCTGAAACAGGCAGACTTAATCTACAGTGAGAGAAAGCGGTTCAGCAGTTGCCTGGGGCTGGGGCTGGGGCTGGCACTAGGGTGGCAGGGGAAAGCCTAAGGGAACTTTTGGGAGTTGAGATGTTCCCTGTCTCGACTGTGGAGAGGGTTACACTGGTTGCACACATTTGTCAAAACTTGCGATCGTGTGCTTCAAATGGGTGTGTTTCAGTGCATGTCAATTATACCTTAGTAAAATTTGTTTTAAAATTAAATAAGCATTTCTGTTGCTTGACCAAGAGATCAAAAGTAGATCCAAGACTAATCACAGGGAACTCTGTCTGGCCAGACACATAGAAGTCTTTGTGTTGTTCTCTGCCCCCACCCACATTTTTTCTTTTGGCAAGAAGTTGGTCTTTATTATTTTCACTAATGGCGGGGAACAATAGCCTGGAGAATCTAAAAAGAGAATATAATCTATGAGCCACTTACATCTGGTGGCTCTGGAATGTGTTTGTTGCCTCTTTAGGTATTTGAATAGAGATGTGCCTGCTTGATATCCCAAAAACACACTTCAGATGAAATAATGAACTTCCCTGTAAAGACCTGAATTGTTGGGAGCTTGTGGAACAGTTCACTTTCCCCGCCTGACCCCACTTTTCCCTTGTCCTCAGTCCAAGCAGGAAAGGCAACATTTTACCCAGTCCCAGACCTTTCTTCAGGCAGGCTATCTCAGTTGGTGGGTGCCTCTGAGTTAATATACAATGAAAATAGAAGGAGTTGAGATACTCAAGCCATTGAAAAAGGCTTAAAGTTTTCTTGCAAGTTAAGTGGAATCAGCTACTTGCAGATAATTGAGAACAGATTCTACAAAAATTAGTTTCTTATACTTAGGATACAGTTTAGCTGTTTCTGGCTCTGGGGAGCCTTTGCTGGTACCCACCACTGCCCACGTCCTGCCACACACCAGGCTCACTCCTGCCGTTTGCACCCCACTCCCACCTCCGACCCCCGGACTTTGTCTTTCATGGCACGTACCACGTGGAGGGCAAATGCCTGTTTACTAATCTGTTCTGGACCCAACTGAAAGCAAGGTCTGCTAAGGTGATTATCCTCAGCTACTAGTGTCAGGCTCATAGTAGGTGCTTAATAAATCGTTGCTGAGTTGTTATGATTCTGAACACATCACAACAGAGTTTATTTAAGGTTTTGAAAATCAACTGCACAAACAGGAACACTCTGGCGCTTCCAAAGGGAACTCCACCCAGACAGAGCTCCAGCAGGAAATACCAAAAAGTCAGTATCTAGCACAGAAATTACTGTGTATGTTTCAGGGCAAACTCCCAAAGCCTGGAAAATCCAAGGCTTTGGTATCTGTTCATATGAATTCTCCAAAGCAAGTGACAATCTCTGAGTGGGGGTGGAGTGAAGGGAAGAGAAACTCCCAGAAGAAGGACTTGGATTCCAGAGAAGCTGTGAACTTAGAGTCAATGGACCAGGCTTGGAGCCTCGATTCTCAAAATCTCTCTAAATGACAATAATGACACTCCCTCGGGGAGGTGTTGTGAAGTCTCACCTGTACGTTCTTAAGAGTGATACACGTTAGCTGCCATATTATCAAGAACGACACAACCCAGTGCACCTGGGACTTTAAAGTTGACAACAGGAAGAAGGATGAGAGAATTATAAATAATAATCATAAATTACTCCCACTATTATTATTATTAAACACTGGCCTTCAAGATATGAATCACCTGGGTGGGTGGGCTGGAATGAGAGTAAAAGGCAGAATACTGTACTTGAACAACGATTAAAATAAAAAAAGAAATGATTAAAAAAAAAGAAGATATGAATCACCCCAGTTCCTTCTTCCTTTCCCTTGGCCTCCTAGGTTCTTACTTTGGGCTCATTTATTCCACAGGAGCAAGGAGAGAACACAGAGAGCTTAAGTTCACTTGGGGTTACTACACGCCATTCATATTAGAATTGGGAAGGAAACAGGTGGCTACAATGAGCATGTGAGAAAATCTGAATTCCAACTATCCATAAATGCACCTTGGTGGGAACCTAGGTAACTATATGTGGGGGGGGCTCCACCCACAGGCCCCCCCTCCCCCGCCTCAGGTGAGAATAAGTCTACCAAGACACGATCTGCTTGGGGAGGAAAGGTGGCCGATCTCTCAAAGGAGAAGGGCTAGATGCCTGTTCCTCAATGGGCTTTTATTGGGTTCATTTGCACAAAATACAGATAAAGCTCATTAATCATTGTCAGGTAGTAAGGATCAAACAATAGATAACAAAGAACTCTGAGGGCGTATTTTGAGTCAGGGTCAGATAACTAAAGAGCTGTAAAACTTTGGGGAACAAACTTACTTCTTGCTTGGACCCTTATTAGTTAATTGAGAGCATTCTAAACAAAGCAGGTTTCACAGGATTTTACATATTCTTTCTTAGGCCTGATCGATCAGGGTACCCGCCCTTTCTAGTACAGGGCAGCACCACCCTCTGTCCTTGTTTCAGGCTTAAGTCAGGCAGGAAAAGTAAAGCAGCCAAGAGATTAGGAGACTTCTTGGAGACAGAATGAGGACTCAGGCTTTGTCAAAGCCCAGGGGCAAGTGTCCATCACCCCCTTTTGCTGTAGCCCCCCAAGTCCTTCCTTTGGGTCCTCCCACATGATTGTGCCTGGCTTAGGTCATTCCCCCCTTTGGGGAATCTTACCCATCATTGGCTAACCGACCAAGCATTGGGGGCCAGGTGTGGATGAAGTAAAAGGAGCAGAAGCGGTGCTCCTGTCAGGGAGATAAACTTTGTCTCCTTACTGGTTTACGGTCCAAGGTCACTCCCTCAGCCTTAGCCTTGGTGGGGGGTTACAGCTTCTAAAACCAGGCAGGGCAGTTCTCAACACTTATATACAAAGAGCAAAATTGGTTGATTGATTGATGGTGCCCCCTTTCACTAAAATGCTTGTTGGAGTAGTGCCCTTGTGAATTTGACAGTTTCATGGTCTAGACATATCACTTAACTTACCATGAATTTAGATAATGAATCATGCTAACATGTGGGGAAAAGCACAAGAACTGCAAAGTATCAACAAGCAGGTCAACTCTCAGTGCACATCATGGTGCCCCTGCCAGGGAGATAAGCTTTGTCTCACCTAGTATCACCATCCATTCATTCATTAAATCATTCATTCAACAAAAGGGAAAGAGTCTGACTTAAGTTTTCACTCTTCCTTTTATTAGTGATACTACCTTAGTCAAATTGCACGTCACTTCCTTTGTAAATTGCAGGTCACAATAATTCCTACCTTGGACATTTTCCATGAACACTGAACCAGTAGTTTTAATTTTAATAATAAATAATAACAGTAACTATGGCTCAGAGCCTGACCTAGAGCCATTTTGCTTTTTCCTTCAGAGGTGCCGATCCACATGAGGCAACAGTTGGAGCACAGCAGCCAACTGTTCATATAGCACTTCTCACTCCAAGAACATTTTTTCCAGACCTGGCTTGTGTGGTTCAGTGGATTGAGTGCCGGCCTGGTAACCAAGGGGTCGTCAGTTCGATTCCCAGTCAGGGTACATGCCAGGTCCCTAGTAGGGGGCACTTGAGAGGCAACCACACATTGATGTTTCCCTCTCTCCCTCACTTCCCCTCTCTAAAAACAAATAAATAAAATCTTTTTTAAAAGTACCAACAACTTTAAAAAAAGAACATTCTTTCCAGCCTTAAGGCCTTAAGTGGATATCATTGCCCTCAGACTCACCTGCCGTAGGTAGATATTGAAGGGAATCTTATACAAAGCAAGATTTGGGAAGTACTATGTTTCTAGTAAGACAGTCACAGTTCCGTTAGACTAAATCTCCCGTTTTGGAGGAAGAGAAAGAGTTCAGTGGAAAACAGAAAACACAAAGGACCAAGGGAAATATTTAAGAAACTCAGCTTAAGCATCTTGAGTCAGATTTTTCCAGCTCAGAGCTGTGGTGAGCACAAAGCTGCTCTCACTGTGTCCCTGCCTGACCACGACTCCAGCACAAGGCTTTGTAAATAACGTGTGCTAATATGTTCAGTAAATATTTATCATGCCTTCTGCGGGATAGGCAAGGGAAGAGAAGCAAACATGAAGCCCATGGGGCACTCTCCTGAAGGAATTTGTCTGGTGAATGCTTGATGACTTAAAAAGAAGGTTTTCTATATCAGCTCTAGGTTATCAGACTCCATAGTGCTTTACCGGCCCACTCCTAGGCAGCAGTCCCTCCAGAGCCTACAGCTGACCCTTTCTTGCCAGAGATGGCAAGCAGCAAGCAGGAAGCAATTGGGAAGGGTCCATGGCTGGTCCACTCACAGCACCCTGTGTCCTCACGGCACCCAATAGAGTGCCAAGCACACAAAAATTCTCCCATTCACATTCTATCTACTTATCCATGTATCTACCTACTATCACACCTGTAAATGCCTTTCTTTCGAAGAGTACAAAACTGACCATAGTTGTCTATCATCAATCTTGCAGTAATTGAGGAGGTACATAATACATTCATTTGGAACGTCTGGACCCCATCCTTTGCCAGTTACATAATATGTAGGTCTCCAGTGGGTGAGAGCTACAGTATTTCCTGCCTTGTCAAACCTTCCCACTTTCTCTCTCCAATTACACCTCCCCCTGGTTACCTACAAATCATTGGCCATTTGTTCTTAGTGTACATCTACAGAAAAAAAGCTAAGAGAGCCAGTATAACACAGACTCCTACCACACTAACCATACAATGAAACTGGGGCAACAAAGCAGGAGGGCAGTGCTCCAGGTCATATGGTCAGAAAAAGGACCCAAGTTCTCAAGTGTTTGCCTTTCATGTACTCTCTTTCCAAGGAAATTAAATCCCAAGTTGGCAGAGATGCTTGCTTCAAAGAGCTGACCTTGAGAACAGCAGAAACATGGAAATAGTCCCCAATCATTTTTGACTTTGAATTTTAATGACTATTAGAGAAGAGTTGTTCTATTGTACATGGCGAATGTTTGTATATGCACATGCTTACTTGTGCATATATGTATCCATCGGTAGTATTATATCCTACAATATCTGTGTGGATATAGGGTGTGACAAAAGTAGGTTTACAGTAGTTTCTATGGAAAATAATACAATAATTAATAACTAATAATACAAGAATAAACTGTGCTTCACATACAACTATAAACTGACTTTGCCCCACCCTGTATTTAGCCTCAGTGTATATTATTATGTGATACATAGCATTATTGCAAACACACATGCACACGTGCAACTTGGTCAGCTAGTCAGGCTGTGCTTCCTGGGAGAGCATTCAACCTAATGAAACATGAGTCTCAAAGGATCTGCTGGGTTGAAGAAGCATCAGTTTGTATTAAAGAAGGCTGGCACCAGCTGTTGCCTAGAGAGCTGCACTCTCTTCCTTCTCTCCATCCCTAAAGTTTCCCCTCCACCAGAAGATATTACCAGATAGAGAACACTGAGGAAGAAAAAGGTCTGCAGCAGCTGCAGCAAAACAGCAGAGTGAAAGGTTACACTCGTGCAGGGAAGGGGCAGCAGCTATTGGAGAGGGCTATGGCAGCCATGGATGCAGGTGCACAAAGGAAAACGAATGGGATTTGTTCCATGCAAACGGGTTAAGGGCTGAACCAATGAAACCATCTGCTTGTCCTCGCCCTCTCAGCCAGATCAACCCTTCTCCCCAAATGCCAGCCTCAGCTGATGGTATTTGAGGAAGTCCCTTCCTCATTCAAGTCTGGAACAAATTGAGAGAAAGTCACAGGAGTCAGGCAGATGGAGATAAAAATACTGTTCTTGTTTGCTGTGGACAGAATGTTTGTGTATGCCCCTCCCCCAAATGCAGATGTTGAATCACTAAGCCCAATGTGATGGTATTCAGAGCTGAGTGAGGCCTTTGGGAGGGAAGTAATGAAGTCATGAGGGTGGAGCCCTTGTGATGGGATTAGTGCCCTTATAAGAAGAAACTCAAAAGAACTCACTTCCTCTCTCTGGCTCTCTGCCACGTGAGGACACAGGGAGAAGGCAGACAGCCGCAAACCAAGAAGAGGGTCCTAACCAGAGTCCAAACGTGCTGAACCTTGGGCTCAGAGTTCCTAGCCTCTATACTTGTGAGAAGCAAATGTTTGTCATTTAAGCTACCCAGTCTATGGCATTTTCATTATAGCAGCCCAAACTGACTGTGACATTACTCATAGTGGGAGATGAGACTCAGGTACGCAGCAATAATGATGAGCTTTTACACTGAATCTCAGAATTAGACAGACATCCACCCAGTACCAGGCAGTACTGGACGATTACAAGGCCCCCAACAGAGGAGAAATCTGCCCTATATAAAGGACGCCAGAACAGGCAGAAGGTTCTCTGCTGGCATGTCAGTCCCAAGGGAGAGAGAAACTGAGTCACATAACTCAATGCCTTCTCTCAAATTCATCCTTCTATTATGGCACCTACCATCTCCCAGGATATGGGTATGGATATGGAAAGGCCAGGAATGTTACTGTCATAGAAAACCCTTCCACATGGAAGGAACATTATGAGTGGACAGTAAGCATCCCTCCAACATGAGCCAAGACATAAACCATGCTGCAGGAGACAGTGGAGGTCCTCAACAATGCCTGGGAAAGTGGTGCTCTTCTTCCCCAGTCTTCTTCCTTAACTTTCTTTTTTTTTTTGCCTTTATTATGTATTTATTTTTTAATTACAGCTTACATTCAATATTATTTTGTTTTGGTTTCAGGTGTACAGTGTAGCAGTTAGACCATCATATACTTTAAAAAGTGCTTGCCCTATTATTTTCCAGTACCCAAATGGAACCATACGTAGTTACTACAATATTATTGACTATATTTCCCATGCTGTAATAATTTTTTAGTGTTCACTCTGCAGACTGTTGGGCTGCCCCTGTACATTTTGGGTCATGAAGCTCTTGCATGAGGGAAAGGAATAACAATTAAACCCAGGTTGTTGTTGTTGTTGTTTTAATTTCAATGACTTGGTTGAACTGACACTTTTCACAGGAAGAGAATGGATGAGAAGGAGAAGGCCAGATCAGTGTGATGATTAAGAATGCCTCGGACTGCTAACTCTTACTATCTCCCCCAAAAGGATGCAGAATACAGCAAAAGGATTCTAAAGTCATGGCCCTATCTCATATTACTCTCTGGAGCTCGAAGGGGATCAAATGAGTCAACCCTTGAGCACACTTTTGGATTTTTACTGATATTTACTGATGAAAGTAATATTCACTCATACATTCATTCAACAAACATTTTCACTGAGCACCTAAAAGGTAGGTAGGTCTGTACTAGATGCTGAGGACACAGGCACAATTCCAGTCCTAATATAATTTCTATCAATCCATTAGTCAAACAAGAATTTATGAGCATCTAGTATACACCCCATTGGGCCAGACACTCGGGAAACACTTTAGACTTTTGCCCTCAAACCTCCCAGATGCAACAGTGGAAAAGGCTGACACAAAAAATGTTTCATTTAAGGAGAGATTTCTTCAGATGTCCTGGGAGTGGCAGAGGATTTAGAAAAACAAATAAATGGCTGATTCAATTAAATCAAATTAAACGTCTCTCATGAAAGATTGTGCAACTTCTGAAGAAAGGTTGGTGAGCATTGCCAGTAAGTAGGGAAAACCATTCTGAAAAATAATATGTGGTCGTTTTTAAAATGTTAAAGTTGTGAGAATCTGCATCCTGCCCTTGATGGAGGCATGACTGCTGACCTTACCGTGGCTCTTATAGAAATGAATTTGTACATTTTTAGACACCATGGAAAGATTTCTTTCTGCCTGGGTTTCTTCAGAGCATTGTACATTTTGACAAAATGTTAAAACAACACAGCAGGCAAAAGAATAAAGGCTTTTCCCTTCTTTAGTCTCAATATAACTGTGTGTGAAGGGCAAAGAGCCAAAAAGTTCATGTCTAGAAACTCAGGTGCTATTTGTAGCTCCCTAATGAGCAGAACTTTTGGGGCCATTTACTCATTCATTCATTTGTTCCCAAAAAACCTAGCATGAAGATAGACACATAGTAGGTGCTCAGTGAGGGCTTATTGGATGGATGGATGGATGGATGGATGGATGGATGGATGGATGGATGGATAAATGTCCAGAGGTCAATCCACAGTCCATCCAGCTTCCCACAGCACAGCATGACTTTAGGACTGGCCAGCAGTAACTACTGTGTTTATACCCCACCAGGGACTGGAAACATAGAAGTAGGATGAACTCATTCAGAAAGATTGCTGAACCCAAGAAACAGAGAACTAGAGAAATATGCAACCCAATCCCTCTAAGACCTATCTTCAGGTCAACAATGACCTCAATCTAATCACAAATATTTACTGAGCTTCTACTATATGCCAGGAGCTTTGGGTACCTAGATGAATAAGACCACATGTTTGCCCTGGCTGGTGTGGCTCAGTGGATTGGGTGCAGGCCTGCAAACCAAAGGGTTACTGGTTCGATTCCCAGTCAGGGTATATGCCTGGGTTGCAGGCCAGGTACTTAGTAGGGGATGTGTGAAAGGAAACCACACACTGAGGTTTCTCTCCCTTTCTTTCCCCCTCCCTTCCCCTCTCTCTAAAAATAAATAAGTAAAATCTTTAAATCAGACCACGTGTTCCGATTCTTCCAGTTTACTTTCCCTAGTAGCCCCACTGTCAAACCACTGGTCCTACCATCTTGTCGCTGACCAGTGGCCCCTTCCTGCCTTCATTTTCCTGTCTATGAATTTAAGGTTCCTAGTCTAATAGTGTGATAACCACTCCCTTGTTCTCTGTCTCCTGTTGCCCACTCATGAAAAGCTCTCCCATGTCGACAAAACCTACAACTGCCTTCTCTGTGCCAGCTAAGCACTGCTGGAGAAAGTCACATGAAGTGCTAACTGATGTCATTATAAATGTATCCCAAACCTAATCATCTCCCAGCTTTCCCATTTCAGTAAATGGTACCCCCTCCCAGATATTAAAGCCAGAAATAATGCATTCAATTACTTTTGCTCACACACAGCATGCCCAAACCATCACCAAGGTGTTGACGCCTGTCCAACATGAATCTGAAGTCCACCTCCACTCTTCATCTGCCACTGCCTTTTCCAGTCTCCATCATTTCCCACATGGACGACTGAAATTGCCTCTGAATTGGTGTCCCACGTTCACTCTGGTCTGCTTCTGGCTCATTCACCATGAAAAAACCAAAGGGAACTGTTAGCTTCTAAACTGCATCATAATTGCAGTAGACACCACCTGCCTATATATCCTCACCATGACACACCACTGCCTGTAGGATAAAGTTCAGATTCCTCCTATCCCAGCAAGTCCTATAAGAATCTCCTACAAACCTCTCCAATTTTCACTCTCAGCATGTTCCCCCTTCTCCACAGCACTGGTGCCATATTGCCTTCTATTAATTCCTTGAAAATCCTAAGACCTTTCCCATCTTCAGGCCCTTGCACTTTCTATTCTCTTGACCTGAAATACACCTCACTCAGGTTCTCACATGAACGCTTGGCCCCTTTCCTCCAAGTTTCAGCTCAGCTCAACTGTCTTTCCTAAAACAGGCCTTCCTTAACTAACCTGCCCAAACTAATGTTTCCTATTATTCCCTCCCAGCACCCTTTATCTCCCTCATGGCACTCACCTCAGTGTATAACCCTTTTTGTGTGTTTGCTTGTCTAATGTCAATCATCCCACCAGATAGAAGCTCCAGGAGAGCAGAGATATTTTAGATTTCTGAACTAGGACATAGCAGAAAGCCCCACATATGGGGAGCCATCAATACGTTTCTTTCCTTCCTTCCTTCCTTCCTTCCTTCCTTCCTTCCTTCCTTCCTTCCTTCCTTCCTTCCTTCTTTCTTTTTCTTTCTTTTTTTCTTTCTTTTGACAAAGAGTGAACAAAAACATGGTCCTTGCCCTTACAGTGTAGTGGAAGAAATTTATATACAAATGGACAATTCCCATGAAATGTCAGAGGTCAGAGAGTCATGAGAAGAAGGTGCTAACAGAGTGTAAAATATGGCAACTAAACCACAGTGGTGGGGAAAAAAGATGATACTTCATTCTATTGACCCCCTAGCCTCCAAGTTCCAAGAGATGTAAAAAGTAAGCAGGTTCTTCTTACTCAATTCTATATCCTCAATGTTGACCATAGTGTCCAGCACATAGTAGGTGCTTCATAAATATCTATTGTTTGAATCCATGAATGATTTGGCTTTCCTTCTGAGTCAGTCAAAATATTCAGTTCCAAACTTGGGTTTAAAATTTTTAAATATACCCTGGCTGGTGTAGCTCAGTGGATTGAGCACGGGCTGTGAACCAGGCATCGCAGGTTCGATTCCCAGTCAGGGCACATGCCTAGGTTGCAGGCCATGTCCCCCAGCAACCGCACACTGATGTTTCTCTCTCTCTCCCTCCCTTCCCTCTCTAAAAATAAATAAATAAAATCTTAAAAAAAAAGTTATTTGTTGAAAAAAATTAAAAAAATAAAATTTTTAAATATGTTACAATATTCAAAATAATTAAATTATCCAGCTATAGAGGAAATGTAAAAGAAATCGTGGTACATCCTAAAATATGTAGCCACAAAACACACACACACACACACACATCAGTGAAGAATTTGTGATAAGATAGGAAATGCTTATAAATTAATGGGGAAAAGTGGGATTCAATATTATAGGTACAGTACCAGTACCTACAAGGTTAAATACAAAGTACCAATATATAAAAAAAGGTCTGGAAGTAAGCAAAAATATTCAGGTGTTTTCCTTTCTGCTTCATATCACTTTTTTGTAGATTCCAAATAATCTATAATAAAGCATGTAGTCTTATAATCAAAAAATTAACTTTTCTTTAAAAGTAGGCCATAAATATGGTCAGGAGCTCTAGGAATCAAAGCAAAAGAGAGGGCTGGTATATGGATATCAGTATTTGCTTTGAAATAATGACCAGATAGAAATATATATGTAATAAACCTCATTATCACTGCCCCCTCTAAATAAACTTCTGTTTCTAAAGTTGATTTATGCATTTATTTAATTCACTTTAATATAATTCCTCATATCATTAAAACACTGAGGCACAAATTCTGAGATATGAATTACAAAATGCCTCACAGGCCTCTTTCTCAGTAATGAAGAAAACTAAACCTTAGCATGGCTGTTGTAGCCAGCCTCCAAGATGACCCATACTGATCCCCAGCTCTTGGAAGTCATGCCCTGTGTAATTCCCTCCCTTTAAGGGTAGGCTAGGTCAGGAGTGACCAATCATCTTGGTTTGACCAGGACTGAGGGGGTTCCCAAGACGTAGGACTTCTAGTGTTAAAGTGGTGACTCACTTCTAAAGAATGAGATGAGCTGTCACTTCCCAAATTGTGTTACCAAAAGACCGTAGTTCCTGTGTGCTGCTCTCTTTCAAGCTCTCCCTTAGTTCACTTGCTCTAGAAGTTGGCTGCTGTGTCATGAGGCAGCCCTGTGGAAAGGCCCACAGGAGTGAACTTAGAAACAGGTTTGAGGCCTGAGGACAGCTGCATGAATGAAATCGGAAGTGGGTCCTCCCCAAGTCAGACCTTCAGATGACTACATCCCAGACAGCACATTGATTACGGCCTCAAGAGAGATTCTGAGGCAGAGCCACTCTGGTAAGTCCCGCCCAGATTCCCATCCTCAGAAACTGGGAGAATGAATGTTCGTGGTTTTCAGTCACGCTCTTTGATGGAATTTGTTACACAGCATGGATAACTAATACACTGCAATGACACTGGAAATCCAGTCTAAGGTACAAATTATTTTTGAGCCTAGAATGTAGAGTTTCTTTAAAATGAGCTTTAGCACATAAACCATAACTTAATCCACCCACGTTTATTTGTTCAAGTGCCCCAAAGCATAACATTCTGTTGTCCCACATCTCCCTATGTTGTTACAAATATTCAGACCAAGTCCCTGACTTTGTGTGAGTAAAATACCAACATCTTCCCAGTGGAAAATAGTCCCCTCCTTTTCTGTTTCTCTCCAACCCCAACTTGGGCCAGCAATAGTGACTGTTACAGTCAGTATATCAGTTGACCACACTTTCCCAGAATCATGTAGTCAATGAATCACAAGATTAGAACAAGCCCATTGAGATTTCCTTGGTTGTAAATGGAATAAAGTTAAAAATTACATGCCAAATTAAAGAGGAAATCCTTGATTCCTCCCCTACCAATGAAAGCTAACAAAAGCAAGAGCCCATTCAGGTCTTTTGTTATGAATTTTGCATAATGAAAATGTTCAACATGGAATGTTGGAAATTGCCCTGCCTGGTTTCAGGAGCTGTAACCCCCTCATGGCTAAGGCTGAGTGAGTGACCTTCGGACCATAAGCCACTAAGGAGACAAAGCTTATCTCCCTGACAGGGGTGCCGCCTCTGCTCCTTTTACTTCACCCTGCCTGGCCTCCAACGCTTGATCAGTTAACCAATGACTGATAAGATTACTCAAGGGAGGGATGACTTAAGACAGGCACGATCATGGGGGGCCCACAGGGAAGGTCTTGGGGGTCTACAGAAAAAGGGTGATGGACCTTCACCACTTGGCTTTGACATAGCCTGAGTCCTCATTCTGTCTCCAAGAAGTCTCCTAATCTCTTGGCTGCCTTACTTCCCCTGACTGACTTAAACCTGAAACAATGCCTTAAGCCTAAAACAATGTTGGTGGTGGGTGCAGCCCTGTCCTGCAAAGGGCAGGTTCCCTAGGGCGATCAGGCCTAAGAAAGAATATGTAAAATCCTGTGAAATCTTCTTTGTTTAGAATGCTTTTAATTAAAAGATAAGGGTCCACCCAGGAAGTGAGTTTGTTCCTCAAAGTTTTATGACTATTTAGCTATCTGACCCTGACTCAAAATAGACCCTCAGAGTTCTTTGTATGTTATCTATTGTTTGATCCGTACTGCCTGATAATGCTAAATGAGCTTTACGTATACACCCTGTATTCCTATGCAATTTGAATCCAATAAAAAAAGTTTCTCAAGGCAAGAGTCAGGGGGCTCTTTCCTTGAGAGAGAAGTTGAGCTGTCCCTTTTCCTCCACAGGACTCGGTCATCTGTGTGTATTTATTTCATCTCATCCATAACTCTGCAGGCCAGTGTCCACGTCATTGGAGAAGTAAAAAAAATAATTAAAAATCCCCACAACTCTTGCATCTCTCATCTTCCACAATTATCAATTCGAGACCAATTTTATTTTCTCTTTTACCCCCACCCAAAGCTGTACACTTAGTGCCCGCCCTGACCCTGTGAGTTATTTTGAAACAAATTTCAGACATATCATTTCACCTGTAAACACTTCAGTATATATCTCTAAAAGATGAGATGAAATCTCCTTTTTAAGAAATATAATCACAATACCATTCTTATGCCTAAATTTTTTTAAGAAATAACTCCTTAATTTCATCAGATACAGTCAGTATTCTAATTTTCCACAATGTCTTATGTTTTGTTTGTTTCATAATTGGTTTTTCCAAATCAGGGATTCAAACTAGGTTTACATGTTGCATTGCATTGATATGTCTCCTAAATCTGTTTTAATTTATAACATCTTTCTCCATTTGCCACCATTCCCCACCTACCACACCCAGCACTAGGGGTACATTTTGAGCCAATCTGTCCAAGCCTTAGTAAACAGGCTGTTTTCTGATTTCCACTAGTGATTCATCTCTCTTGATGGACAAATAGCAACTTACTGGACCCCTTCTTTAAAATATAACTATGCTCTGGAGGTGGTTCAGTTGGTTGGAGAAGCATACCATACACCAAAAAGGTTGTGGGTTCAATTCCCAGTTAGAGCACATGTCTAGGTTGCAGGTTCAATTCCCAGTCGGAGCACATATGGGAAGCAACTGATGTATGTTTCTGTCTCACATCCATGTTTCTCTCTCTCTCTCTCTTTCTCTCTATCTCTGTCTCTCTCTCTCTTTAAAATCAATAAGCATACCTCGGGTGAAGATTCAAAAAAGAAGATCCAACTTTTACACATATTCTTGGACTTCGGTCCACTTTAAAGTATCAAAATTTATCAAAGAAAGATAAGCTGATCACACATTGTAGTAGAGGACCTAGGAGTTGATTTTACACTACAGTTGATATAACTCTCTTTTTTTTAAGAGTTTATTTATTTATTTTTAGAGAGGGAAGAGGGGGAGAAAGAGAGAGAGAAACATCAACGTGCGGTTGCTGGGGGCCGTGGCCTGCAACCCAGGCATGTGCCTTGACTGGGAATCAAACCTGTGATGCTTTGGTTCACAGCCTGCGCTCAATCCACTGAGCTATGCCAGCCAGGACAGAACTCTTTTTAAAAATGCTACTGTGGGGGGATGTTTCACAAAAGTCAAAAAATATTTTGCTCTGTTGATGCTGCCCTTGCCATAATTTTAAATAATATGAAATGAGAAAGTATTTCAAACAACAATACACATCAGTTACATCATGGTGACAGTGGCCCTTCTTCCTAACCCTCCTTAAGCTTTTTCATATTTTCTCTCTGTGAAGTGGGGTAAAACTAATAGCTTCACAGGAAAAATCTCAAAGGCCTCTTCCCAAGTTTTTCCCAAGCTGAGACTCATCTGTGGAGAACTGGTTGGTGTGAAATGAAAACACAGGGAGTAGAGTAACAGATATCTGTGAATTTATTTGGGTCATGTGTTGTTATTAACTGCAGGGTTTTGACAGGAATGCTGTGAAATCTCCTCCCACGTCTGGCGTCCTGTAGGGCCCAGGAGGAAGCACATTCTCAGGGCCTGTTTACTCTTCAAACCCTCTCCCTGGGCTAGCACTTCACCTCTGTACTTAATGCCTGACCACACAGAGTTCTGCACTGCAAACTTGGAGGTATAAGGCTCATTACTGCTTTTCCTATGGTGCATGCCTGCGATTTGTCCAGTGCTGGAACAGGCAAGAGTTCAAAGCTGATGGTACCTTTTCGTGACTTGAGTCAATTTGCAAAGGATTCCAAGCTAGCCTGGAAGGCCCAGCTGCCAGAAGGGTTCTGGAGCAACAGCTGGAATAAAACTAATGAAAACAACTACAGAGCAATTTGTGAAAATATCAAGGCCAGCACAAACACGCTGACCCTTGTAAACCTTGACATGAACTTGGAGAGGTTGGCTCAGCCTGCCTTCAGAGAGGCGAAAGAGGGGAGCTGCTGCCTTCTTTCCAGTACTTGGCTTTTCCAAATCTTCATAACACCTTGCTCCATTGTCCAACTCTCTGCTGATGTGGCTCACTCCAGTGCATCAAACATCTGGGCCATCCACTCTTTCCTCTAGGCAGATCCTCTCTCCATATAAAACTTCCTTCTTGATGAATGAAAGTGTCCTACGTATCAGAAATGGCTGGAGCCTACAATTCTAATAGCCTGGTTTTTAAAAAAAGAAAAAGAACAGCAGCTTTAGGAAGATGGATGGATAAATAATTCCTCAAGCCTATGAAGACACTCACAACCTAACTAAGTAAATGTTAGATTCTAGGCTGAACAATTTATCCTTTTCTCTTCTCCCTCTCTTTAAATGGTTCAGAGTGTACTCACCACTGTTTACACAAAAGCAAATACCTCTCTCAAGATAAATGAACTTTCTGTAAACTCACAGCTGTATAAGCTACAAAAAGTTACAGAGGTGATTAATTGATGAAGACTACAGCTCAGTTTATGTAGACACGGAGCAGAGGGCAGCCCAGATCACAGCTTTCTTACTACTGTATGTCTGAACCAAATGAATATTTGGGGGCCCTGTAAAGTCAATCAGGCTAAGATGAGGAGAAGTTAACCTAAAGTGAAAGAGGGAAAATAAGGCAGATTTCCTTTTATTTTGTATTAACTTGCAAATGTGTGGTTTTTTCAGAAGTACTTGCATGAGGATGGTGATTCTCCTGGAGGATGGGAGGTGGCAAAACAAGACAGTAGTGTCTGGAAAAAGGCGTGAAAAGGGCTTCTGGGGGGCTGGCCGTGGCACCCCTAGTTCCAGCCCACTGTCACCGTCACACTGAGACTTGCTTTGTGATCAATCACAGAGTTATACTTTTCTGTTTTGTAAGTTTTTCAGTGTGTGGGTAATGTTTCACCATTATATCTATGTATTTTTTTCAAGATTGTAATAGTCCTTAAATAATACACAATCCCTAAAAAAGTTTTGCACACGTTTATTATTAGGTACTTTCTTTTAGTGGGCGCCTACAAGAATCACAGTCTTTAAAGTTTGTCCCTCGACCAGCTGCTTCCAAGTTATCTGGGATGACAGTTAACAAGAACAGGGAGCAAGAGTCCACCCAGCCCAACTGGTAAGTGACTTGGAGCAGGGGAAAGAGGAGGGAGAAAAGTGATGTCTCTGGAGCCCATGATCCAAGTCAGAAAGCTGATATTACTTAGCTCCTCAGCCTTGGGCTCTCTTACCTAAACTGTTCTCTTCTGGTTCCTTTCCACTCGTGGTGAACACTTGATCATTTCTGGCCAAGAAAGATGCCGCTACCAATACAGTGTTTCTTTACTAAGTCTCCTCTCATTGGCCGCTGTTGGGCCTGAGTGGCCAACACAGGTGCCAGCAACTGTAGCCATTACATGTTTCTCCTGCCAACAGCGGCTGTGACCCAGGGGTGAGCTGAGCATGGACTGGAAAGCATTCAGTCTTTGCCAGTCGATGGAGCCTTCTCTGGTCACTTTCTGAAGCGACAGGCAGCTGCTAGAATTACCTTCACCTGGGGCAGAGATGTCTGGTAGGATACTGACCTTGCTCTAAACTAAACCACTTTTTCTTCGAAATGCCCCTGCAATGAAGACTTCTGCCTCCCTTCCCTGGAACTTGCCTTTTTGGAAGCTGCTTTTCCAGCCTCAGACGGCAGAGAATCATCTTGGAATGCTTTGATTACTGTGGGCAGTTGCATGGATTCGGTGGCTGGGCACAGCATTCATGCTGCTCGGGGACACCCACGACTGAAAACGCGTTCAGTGGGACAAGCACTGGGTCCATAAAGCATTATATTAAAAAATTAAGGTCAAGGACAGCATTTAGTATTTATAGCATGTTTGCATCAAAAAAAGACATGAGGTAAAGCTCAAAGTGTCATAGAAGCAACTTAAAGATCAACAAATCTACCTCCCATTTTACAGATAGGAAACTGAGGCCCACAGAGGCATAGTGGTTTGCCTAAGATCACACGGCAGGCCGGTGCTGAGCCTCGCTCAGTTCAGGGCTCTTTCTGGCTTCCATACTTAGGCTGGAGGACTTATTGGCGAAAACAGAGTCCAGGGTTTCCCAACACCTCTGCTCAGTCCATCTCCCATCTGCTCAATTGCTGTTAAGGGAATTGCATTTCTGACTCACGGCCTGTTTACTTAAAGTGCATACCTGCCCCCTCAGCAGTTGCCAAACATGTCCCCGCTCCCACACATTTATGGTGGTGCCACTTCAGTCACAGTTTCTAAAGCGGCGTCAGACCACCTGGGGTAGTTTTTTAAAAATATAGAATCCTATCCTCACATTGGTATTTTCCATTTCAGTAGGATAAGACTCAAGATTCTGTATTTTTTAACTCCTTCACTAATTACCCTGTGAGGCAAAATTGCAGGACCACTCGGTCTGTTGCCCTGGAGATTCTGTGCTTCTATGGAATATGGGATCCCTCACCTCTGATTTAATGGCAATCCATCATTCCTAATTTCTTCTTTAAAAAGATACAATCAGAAGTATGGGTTTGTTGTCCAGACTTCCAGCAAGAAAACAAGCATCCGGAGAGAATAGGAAAGTCGCTCAAGGTCACCAACAGACTTCCTTCATCAGTCACAGAACCCAAGAGTTTTAACTCACTCACCATGAGATGATCTGTCCCATGGAATAAGCAGCTGAAAGGAGACCTGTGACCCTGAATGACTCGGCCACTTCCCTGCAAGGTGAAAGGCAGAGGATGTGTGCCCCAACTTTTCGTCCCTGGTGCGACAGCGGTACTGCTCATCTCCATTTTGGGTTACGGAGGTGCTTATAAAACATAAAGTATAAAAGTGTTAAAGAGAAGACAGACTTTCTTTTTTAAATAATTTGGACATGATATCCTCCCTTAAGTGGCTACGTCAAGTAAAATTTCCATTTAGATGCAGCATGGTAATATGAACTATGAGAGCACTGATACTCTAAACCACTGTTCACATAACTTGGGCTGAATGGTGGCCTCACTCACATGGCTACTTCAATTTCTAATGTACGGAAATCACCCTAACACCAAGAAACAACTTTCTCAGGTCAGTTGATTCTCTTAGTTTCCAGTCAGATCCAAGTCCTCATTATAGACCTTGCAATATGGAAGTGTATCTCCATGGCAAAAGTCATAAACCTT